>JAGSPU010000734.1:0-27204 GCA_019321725.1 Paulownia fortunei
TTTTGGAGATGATGGGTGAAAAGAAGAAAATATTGGAAAAAAGAGAAACACAACGTGCACTTAGGTGTTGTTTTACTATGCCTAGGTGATATGCTCATAATTTATCATATTTTCGACACTTTTAATAGCACAAATTAGGATGGTTTTTCACATAATTGATGGATATATATACTTATCTTTTGATAAATTTTATGTAGGTACATAGTTTGAGGTTATTGATGAAAAATGAGAAGAAAATGTTGAGAATTTGAAAATATTGAAACAAATGGGCAGAAGGTGCAAAGCCTAAGAGCTACCTTTCTAACATAAAAAATGTTGATGCTGTTTTTGTGAAATAATTAGCGATCAATCACAAATTTTGGCCTCTTTTATGAGATATATGGATCAATTGCCGCACGTTTACCAAATTTAGTTTTTAACGAGTATAGAGCGAGTAAGAGTCGATCCCATGAGGATTAAAGCTAATTGATTTACTGTCGACTCACTAACTAAGAAATTTGACTTCAAAATTACTAAACCTAAAGTTAAGACTTGACAAGTAAACTCTAGAAATAAACAACAAATGATTGGGGTGTTTGAGTTGATTAACTAAGTAACATAAATTAAAACTGGTTAAAATGCAAAGTAACGAAAATGAAAATAACAAGTAACAAGTGGTAAAAGGTATGTTGAGGTTTCTTTCACCGCCACTAGACAATGGTTGTAATTTGATGTCAATATTATTAACAATTTGCCATTGAAATTATCAACCATAGGTAATAACAAGTTATATTATTCCAATCTTTTCTTAATCGGTCGTTAGGTAAAACAAGCTCTCTACCTAATTCTCTACCTATCAAACGACCTAAATTAAGTTCTATGTATTTAATTCAATGGATTTCTTAAAACAAGAAAGATAGATTGATCTAAGCAACAAATACAAAAGTTCGGATTATGCAACTTAGGTTATGTTTTTCATTGTAATTAATAAAAATATCTCATAATTATTAATTATAATGTACCACACATGATTAGAAATTCAAGATAGTTATGGATCCAAAATCTCTAACTTAGTTGTAGGGAATTCTCAAACTTATTTGGTTGTGCACCAAACAAAGCAAGAAAATATCCATTAAGACATTAAGCATAGGAAAATATAAACAACTTCAATTTTAAAGTTGATCAATAATACTAAAAATTTAATTATAAGAACCCATGTATAGAGTTTTAAAATCAACCTTAACCAAAAAGGAATTCTAGTTTAACATGATAAAAAAAACAAGAAAATAAAACTAATAACATTGGAAGCCAAAGAAATTTAAAGGTTAAAGAAGATAGTTGAGGTTGATGGTGGATTATGGATGTTTTCTCCTTCAAGCCTCTTCCACTTCATCTTCCCTAATGCCCAAGACCCCAAGATTGCTTCCATAGGTGAATGAATTCTAGAGACTGAGTGAGAAATGGTGTGTATGTTGGGAGGACAGTGTTTGAGAAAAGTGTGAGATAGTGTGTGTAAATTTATTATAAAGTGTGTAATGTGTGTTGTGATTTTAAGAATCTAGAGTGTATATGTGGATATGTGTGATGTATTTATCTAGTATATACAAATCAAAAAATGTGTCAAAAGGTGTGAAAGACCACCACTTATCAGCACTCCAAGTAAAATAAATCAATTTTGTTACACGGATGGTGCCTAGGCTCTCTGTTTTAGTGCTTAGGAACTATGGCCTCAGTTTTTTTTTTGGTGTCTAGGTGCCCTGTTTTGGCGCCTAGGCATGTTTTCTGTAGTTTTTGTCTTTTACTTTAGTAATTTAAAACTATTTAGACATTTTCAACTGATTTTTAATCTCTTTCTAGGATGAATTGACTTCTAGTGTCTTCATACAAATTATAAAACTATATGTTAAATTTCTTTATTTGCTTGAATCAGATTTATATCACATTTGTGAAGAAAATTATGCTAAAAATACGAAAACTGCCATATTTGGAAGTTTTAGTGCACTTTTGACTCTTTAACCGAATTGTTCTCTTTGAAATAAATTGAACTAGGATAAGTTGTCAACATAAAAGTTGTAGATGTATAAATTATATTTCTAATAATCTAAGAATCATATCAATAGGGCTTTGGATCAGAAATTTATACCCAAAATATAAACACTGCCGCAATGGCACCATTTTAATAAAATTTGACCCAATAATGCTTATTTCAACTTCGTTTTAGCTCATTTTCGATTTCTTGATTCTCAAACTCCTATCACACACGAAACATTAGTAAAAACCTAATATTAAAAAAAGAAAGAAAGACATAGAGGAATTGACATAAAATATATAAAAATATGCACTTAACAATATACACATTAGATACATTTATACATCACTAACCATATGATGCTCTTGATAGATACACTATACACACAATTCAGACATATATTCAATTCACACATCATACAACTATAAGTCATTACCCACACACACTCTTCACCTAAATTCTCACACATTTTTCTCTCCACAAAAGTACACATTCTCCCATACAACTCCATACACTATACCAAGAACACACAAACTCATTACCAAGAAGCTTGGGATTTGAAGACAAGAAGAGGAGGAACTTTATTGGCATTGAAAGATTTTGAAAAAGAAGTAAAGTGTAATACCTAATCCTCACACTACTCACTTGGCCAATGTGATTCATGCATTACATGCTACTTATATGTTAATTTGCATTAATATTTACATGGCATCTTATATAGTATTCATAATCGTTAGACCTCTAATGCTATCACATGATATTAGTGGTTGAGATCTTATAACCTAATTAAGAAATTCTATATTTAAATAAGAAAAATAATAGATTAGTCGATATATTGAATATTCATAGGTTATATATTATAATTTTGAAAGTGTTAAAGGTGTTATTAGTAAGTTTATATGATTCGATTTAATTAGATCGAGGTGTTTTAAAAGTATACATCCATTGATTAACATACTTAAGATATTAGATATGATAAAATGTGATTTAAGTGTCATAATACAAGGTTCATATGTACATATGATTTTAGAAATGCAAACTAGACAATCATTTAAGAATCGGATGTCAATTGGTTTGGAGATCGAATGAACGAACATAGGAATTATCTATGGGAATTAATGATGACTAAGATAGGTTGCAACCAAATAAGAATATGCGAGATACACAAGATTAGGGCTGAAAGATAAGGAAAAAAATCAGATTATACCATTACATGCCACCTCAAGCTTTACCACCTCATGCTTTCTTATTAAGCTTAAGCTAACATGTCAAGCTAACACCTCAAATCCTTCACCCTTAAGCATGACCAGACCCTCATTTCAGTCATTTTAATCTTCCAAACACACACCTTAAGGTATCCAAGTGCTCCAAATTGATTCCAAGTTGAAATACAAGCAAGAAAACCAAAGGAGAAGTGATTACCATCAAGTTTAACCTCAAAATCTGCATAGGTAATACTTATCTACGGTTTTGCCTTTGGTTTTTAGATTATTTTGAATGGTTTTATTATTTACTAAGAATTCAATATCTCTTATAAAATTTTTAGGAAGTTTTTAGTTAGACTTTGGTGCACAAAAAAAGGTTTTTGATGACAAACCCTTAATAGGAAATACTTCTGGCAGAAACTGTCACCTTACTGTTTTCTTGTATTTTAGGCTTCAAAAGTGTATGGTATGTTGAATAAAACCTATAATTATTATCATTTAAATGTCCATATATGAGTTAAGATTATTGGAATGAATTTTGATTGATTAGAAATTGAAATAGAGAATGATATTGGAGAAACACTCAAACTGCCAAAGTAGCAAAATCTATTTTGGTGTGCTGTGAAGGAGATTAAATTAGGGGATCTAAATCCATTAGTTTTGGCAAGAGTATAAACCTGGTTGTCTCTGTGTATATGTTATATAATTATGGTAAAAATATGGAGAGATTGAATATACGTAAGGGTGCCAAAACCATTAATGTCATGAAGTACGCAAAACTGTCGCCATAGGAAAAATCTATTTCAGTATGCTGTGAAGGGAGCTGAACTTGGGAAGCTATATCCGTGAGTTTTAGCTATTATATGACATGGTTACATTATTTTTGATGTTAGCTAAGTGTGATAAATATTGGGGAGTGAATGAATATGTCTAAGCGTGTCAAAATCATCATGCAAATTAATGTAACAGGAAGAAAATGTGAAGTGGTGAATCTGTCCCATTTGGTTCATTAACATGTTCCAGCATAGATATGGTGCATTTGATCCCTAACATTTAGGGAAATGTTGTAAGAGTTATAAGACATCAATTAAGTAAGGTTAGTATATATTTAAGATGCGGAACAAAGGTGCATAGAAGGTTGTATTCGGTTATAGTTTCTAAGTGGTAAGGTTGTTTAGTTAAATTGAGATTCAAGATCTTTATACTACATTAGGTATAATAAACTTGTTAATTGAGGATGGTAATTGATATCTTGTATTTTTACAGATTGTTTCACATCTAGGGTTGGGGGGTAATACTTAAGAAACCTAGAAGTAATACATAACCGATCAAAGGAAAGTAAAAATTCATTTGCAACCACAATATATAGACATAGTAAATGTGTATTTATCATAGATCATACGTGCGTAGTAGAGGGCACGCATTACTATCATTCATGTCCATTGAGCATACATACATGGGCATTGGCACGTGCATGCATTATATACAAGTGTTGTGATAAATCTTCCATTGCACGTCATGATTCTGAGAAAGAAAAATATTTTACTGACCACAACTAGTGCACCGAAGCATGCGTACAAGTGTGCATAGATTTACATGCTTTTATGATTATTGGCCATTAGATTATGGCGATGTGCAGAGCTTTTTTCCGGTACATGGGATAGTAGCATTGGTCAGGGGCCTAAGAAAGAAATGATTTTGAGAGAAATATTTTGATACATGAAATTGCATTGTGGGCATTGCATTTTGAGATGTATGACTTAATATTGTGGATTATTCTTTGACATGCATAATCTTTACTTGTTGAGTGTTAGCTCATATAGTTTATGCATTGTAGGTGAGTTTGGTGATACTTGATACCATGGACTTACTAGGCAAGCTGTTGGGGTTCCTACAGGTTTTGAAGATCAGTGTACATGAATGACGATCTGTTGGGTTGTGTTGTGGGCATATTTTAATTTTTACATTCATTATTATTATGTAAAGTGCTGACTATATATAAACAGTAATTTTTCTATATACAGGGTTATATGTGAGAAAATACTTTACTGTTTCTCAAAGTGCTACATTTGACAAAAGTAAATAAATATATATATATATACACACACACATGCACACACATGTGTTACCTTGTTAAAATTATTGTTATACCAATATCTATATTTAGTGGTGGGGGTATTACATAAAGAACCATTTAGTGGTTGTAATATTCAACTTTAATTTCTTCTTTTATTTTATTTAGTTTTAATAAGTTTGTAAGAATCATGATGTTGGAAAACACTTAGTGCTTGTTTAATTTCAATATGAATAAAATCACTTTTATCAAGGCTTGGAAGGCTATCTTAATGGAGTTATGAATTGATATTATATTGTGATTGAAATATCTTTTTTTATTGTGATGGGCATATACTATATTTATAATACTTATTGAGAGTTGGCCAATTTCAAGTTAATTTTTAATTATTGCAATTAAGACCGAGATGTGTGGTTGTAGTAAAAGATCAAGTAGCATATGCCTTTAGCTGACCCTTATAGAGATATAGATATAGGTACGTGTGGTAGTCATAGGTATGAAAATCGAAAGTTAGTGAAATTCACAAAGCTCAAGGCACTCTTAGATTTTATCCAATTTGAGAGACAACACCAATTACATTTGGAAAACCCACCGTCATATAGCCCAAATCATTTTTAATCACAATTAAGTTAGGTTCATAATCACATAGGATGACTGACCAATCCCTTGACTCTCCTTAGTATTGAATTTAATCCATCAATCTCCTTGGGTTTTAGTAGTTTTTGTTTAATTTGTTAGTTCTTTTATTTTAATTAAATCACCACTAAAATCGTTAGTATAACATAGGTAATCTATATTTGGTAAGCACACATACACTCTCTAGGGATACGGTACTATACTCACTCTTTATTACTTATTGACACTATGCACTTGCGATTTGTTACTATTTATTTTGGGATCACCAAGTTTTTGGCGTTGTTGCCGAGGAGCGTATTTTTATGTGATATCAAAGTTGATTGTCTAGTTGTAGTTTGACTATTTTATTTTCTTTATTTATATTTCATTGCTTTTAATTTTGTTTTCTTTCTCAGTTTTTTTTGTGTTTGTTCAAGTTACATTAAGAGTTCTTGTTTTTCATTGTAAGTGTTGTTGGTGCATGACCCGGTAATGAAATATGGTACTGAAATCAAATAAATATTGAATCTAACCCTTAGTTATTCAAAAGCAAATACACTTCCACAACAATCACACTCAAGTATGTGTATGAATAGACCATTGTCAATGGTGATGAAACCATGTATGATTCAAATAAGTGAATTTCCATAGAACCTCACAAAAGCTATTACCCGATCTCTAATGAAAGAGTC
The DNA here is from genome assembly GCA_019321725.1 of Paulownia fortunei. Classification (NCBI taxonomy): domain Eukaryota; kingdom Viridiplantae; phylum Streptophyta; class Magnoliopsida; order Lamiales; family Paulowniaceae; genus Paulownia; species Paulownia fortunei. The sequence continues at coordinate 6,595 of JAGSPU010000734.1, forward strand.
AAACATCATATGCTCCTTTTTTGGCACACATCTCCACTACACAGAAAGCACCATATGAAATCAAAAGGTCTTTAACAATGGTTGTAATGGGGTCAAGGGAGTAGTGTGTGGCTTAATAAAGAAAGGAATATGATGCAATAAAGGTTCTAAAAATTTCATGGAATGAAAGACATAAATCTCATCAATGAATGATTCTCATAATTCATAAATTTCAACATCAGGGCCTAATATCATTGTGTTGGATCTTTTTCATCATTCTCATCAACTTTGCAATATCCCATTTTTAGTTGCAACTCACAATAATTTTTTTTTCAACATTTTGCAAATTTTTTCCTTCTTTTCTTTTTTCTTTTTTTGTGTATATATATTTTTTTCAATTTTTTTCACTTCTTTTCTTCTTCTTTGAGTTTCCCCACACTTATTTTCTATTTCAACCTAAATTTCTTTTGCAAGCTCACCTTGTCATTGAATTGTCTCTCAAGTTCTAATTCATTATTAGAACAAAGGAGGATAATAATGTATTTAGGTTAGGTAAGAAGATATGGTTACCACTGAAAAAACTTATTCAATAAAAGGCTCAAAGTGGCTCACTATGGAGGATGTTGCCTTGGAACATCACATGGTGCTAAAAAGCCTAGTACATTAATCATTTTTCAAGTGATGCTTAATCAGCCGTTCGCCCGACAAACCTCAGGAAGAATTCTAATATTCAACTCCCACATATCAAAACCCATATGATAATTAAAGTGAGGGTATAAGAACTATCTAGTTTGACATGCTTGTCTCCATACCGAATAACATAGCTATTTGTGCGAAAAGAGTTGAGTATGATCGTCACGAAAATATATCAAATAAAGAATAACATCAAAGTTCAAAATAACACGTATCATCAAACACAACCATATCATTCATACTCAATTCTCATCATAGAAGTTGGAAGAGTACCTAGGACTCAAAAATTTAAAAACTAGACACAAATAAAACAAAACAAGAAAAAATATAAGTAAAAAAAACTTAAAAAAATCTAAGTCCTAAATCCTGCCCTCCATACTTAATTCTTATATTATCCTTAATGTAAGCTTAAGCTACTAAAATAAAAAATTAAATGTAATAGGGTTGGATTGCTATACACAAAACAAAGCAAAACAAAAGAACTAAATGAAATAAAATGGATAGAAAGAAAATAGGATGAGAGTTAGAGAGATCAAATCTATGATTGTAAGCTCTCAAAGCCTTCTTTTCCATCCATTGGATTACCTCTCAATAAGCATTTGGTTTAACATTCTCAGCTCAACATCACTTTATTTTTCGCTTATCAACATATGCTAATATTTCCATCATCCATCCAATCACCGTCTTATAATTTTGAAGCACTCGAATAAGTTCGTCCTTTTGTACTTGAGTGAGATCTTTAGCAATGCTAAGTAGTGGTATTTCTTTCTTACTCAAGTAGACATATTTGAGATGGTTCGGGATTAATTTATGCTCTATTGTAGGCGTATCATTTTCCCATCCCCCAGCACTTGCACATCTAGCTTCATTTCCTTCAAATTCTCTACTTGGAGATATTTTTGTAAAACAACCTCCACTCCATCATTGCCATTCAAGTCAACCATTTGTTGTGACTTGGGACCAATAATGTCAACTGCAGAAACAACATGTACGTCACTAGGATATCTCATGGCTTCTCAAATATTAAAATTATAATCTCTCCATCAAACTCCATAGTAAGGGTGCCATCTTGAACGTCAATCTTAGCTCAGGCTGTCTTCATGAATGGTCTCCCCAAAAGAATAGGTGTAGGATTGGGGGATGTGTCATCCTCCATTTCAAGAACATAAAAATCAGTTGGGAAAACCAATTCATTCACCTGCACCAGAGCATCTTCCACAACCCCTAATGAATAAGTATTAGATCTATCAGCTAATTGTATGATAACACCAATTTTTTTAAAGGTCCTAGATTTAGAGAAGCATAAATAGAATATGGAAAAACATTAATTGATACTTTTAAATCTAACATGCATTTTTCAAATCTAGTCTTACCAATGGTACGAAGGATGGTGAAAGTGCTTGGATCCTTACACTTTGGAAGGAGTTTTTGTTGAAAAATCGTCGAAACATTTTCCCCCACACTTACTTTTTTATCTGCTCTTAACTTCCATTTATTGGTGCATAGCTCGTTGAGAAATTTGGTATAACGTGGCACTTGTTTGATGGCATCAAGAAAAGGGGTGTTTATCTCTATTTTTTGAAAAGTCTCAAGGATCTCATTTTCCTGCTCTTCTTTCTTAGACTTTTCTAACCTGTTAGAAAAAGGTGGAGGTGTTACATAAGTATGAGAGAGATATATAGGAATGGTTACCAACTTTGGATTCTCCTTGACTATGGGTGGTAGAGAAGTAGGAGAGTGAGCCTCATCTAATAAAGGGATGGTATTGCATGACTCGTCCTTCTCAATCTTATTGGATACTCATTTTGTTGGTAAGGAATGAGACTCTAATTACTTTTTGATTCTAAGAGTCATGGCACTTGCATTTTTCTTAGGATTCACCACGGGTTGGGAATGCAACTTACTCAATCCTTGTGTTTCTAATTAGTTTAAGCTAGTGGCCATTTACCCCACTTGATTCTCAATATGTTGGAGATAGGTTTGTGTGGTTTGTTGAAATTATATAGTGTTGGTAGCAAGTGTTTTCATGGGATCCTCTAAGGATGCACTTGATTGTTGTGGAGATTGGAAAGTAGGTTGCACCTTTGGTTGGAGAAAACCCGACGGTTAGTTTGGCATTTGAAATGGAGCAGGTTGTTATTGTTGGTTCCCATATCCTAAATTGGGATGATCTTTCTATCTTTCATTATAAATGTCGGAAAAAGGATCACATCTTTGCCTTGGTTGAATAAGAAAACCACCAATCACATTTGCTTGCTCCATAGAACCTTCTTGGAGGGATGGGCACATATCCGCGAAATGCCCTACCATGTAACATACTCCACATGTTTTAACTTGTTACCCTGTAGCTATTTGTTGCACTAAAGATGTGCGGTATGAGAGCTTTTGCTCAAGAAGTGATGTGTTCCACCCCATTAACACTCTTAGGTAGCGGCGGTGGATCATTGCAAGTGATGAATTATTGAGAATTTGTAGTCATGTTTGAAATTAGATTCCTTGCTACCTCAGGTGTTTTGTCGACTAAAGCCCCTCCACTTGCAGCATCAATTATGCTTCTTTCCATTGGCATAAGCCCATCATAGAAATATTGGATAAGAAGTTGATCACTGATTTGATGATGAACACAACTAGAGCACAACTTCTTAAATCTTTCCCAATACTAATAGAGAGATTTCCCACTGTATTATCGAATCCCATACATTTCATTCCAGATGCCCCTTGTCTTGGATGCTGGAAAATACTCTCAAGAAACACCCTTTGCATTTTATTCCATGTGGTAATTGTGCCAAATGGTAGATAATAAAGTCACTCTTTTGTCGAATCCACTAATGAGCTTGATGTTTTCTTCTAAAATGCCTGTCGGTTTCAAACTAGTGCACACGACATGAAATTCTTTCAAGTGTTTGTTTGGATCCTCACCCAAAACCATGGAATGTGGGCAAAAGATGAATCATCAAGGATTTGTGTTCAAGTTCGACTTCCAAATTGGGATAGCTGATACATAATGGTTGATTCTTCGAATTGGGAGCAACCAACTCCTTTAATGTTATGTGAATACCATTTTAAGACTTTTGAGTTGATAAGGAGTTTCAAAATTAGGAGGAAAAGCTTCAAACTCGAGCTTGGATGGAGCATTGATTAGGGGTATAGGTGGAAGTAGTGGTAATGGTGGCAGCAGTGCATTCAAATTAATTCGAATATGCTCAAGTCTTAGCTTCAAATCCTCCAATAACATAAAAATCTAAAAATAACAAGAAAACAAACTAAATTAAACTAACAAAAATAATTAAGTAGAGTGAAATGAAAAACTAAAAAGGATAATGAATTAATTAAATACTTGATCCTCCACAACGGCACCAAAAACTTGGGTCGATTGTCTCACGCCTACCAAATTTAAACTTTAATCTTCAAATATTTTTTTAACTAGTATAGAGTGAGTAAGAATCGATTCCATAAGGATCAAGGCTAATTGATTTACTATCGACTCAATAACTAAGAAATTTGACTTCAAAATTATTAAACCTAAAATTAAGACTTAACAAGTAAACTATAGAAATAAACAACAAATAATTAAGGGGGATTGAGTTGATTAACTAAGTCATAGAAATTAAAACTAATTAAAATGCAAAGCAATGAAAATTAAAACAAGTAACAAGTGGTTAAAGGTAGGTTCAGGTTTCTTTCGCCGCCACTAAATAATGGATTGTAATTTGATGTCAATATTATTACAACTTGCCATTAAAATTATCAATCGTAGGTAATAACAAGCTCTATTACTCCAATCTTTCCTTAATTGTTCATTAGGTAAAACAAGTTCTCTACCTAATTCCCTACCCGTCAAACAACCTAGATCAAGTGCTATATATTTAATTCAATTGATTCCTTAAAACAAGAAAGATAGATTTATTTAAACAACAATCACACAAGCTCGATTCATTCAACTTAGATTATGTTTTTCATTGTAATTAATAAAAATATTCCATAATCATTAATTATAATTTACCACACATGATTAGAAATTCAAGACAGTTATGAATCTAAACTCTTTAATCTAGTTGTGGGGAATTCTCAAATTTAATTTGGTTGTGCACCCAAACAAAGCAAGAAAATACCCATTAAGACATTAAACATATAAAAATATAAACAACTTCAATTTAAAAGTTGATCAATAATACTAAAAATTTAATTACAAGAACCCATATTTAGGGCTTCAAAATTAACTTCAACCAAAAAGGAATTCTAGCCTAACATGATAAAAATGACAAGAAAATTAAAACTAATAACATTGGAAGCCAAAGAAATTTAAAAGTTGAAGAAGATAGTTGAGGTTGATGGTGGATTATGGATATTTCCTCCTCCAAGCATCTTCCACTTCGTCTTCCCTGATGCCCAAGACCCCAAGATTACTTCCATAGGTGAATGAATTCTAGAGACTGAGTGAGAAATGGTATGTGTGTTGAGAGGACAGTGTTTGAGAAAAGTGTGAGATGGTGTGTGTAAATTTGTTGTAGAGTGTGTAATGTTTGTTGTGATTTTAGGAATCTAGAGTGTATATGTGGATATGTGTGATGTATTATATGTATATAGTTTATACATATCAAAAAATGGGTCATAAGTTGTGAAGGACCACCACTTGTCACCAATCCAAGCAAAAACAATCAATTTTGTTACACGGATGCACTTGGGCTCCCTGTTTTGGTGCCTAATCACTTGAATCAGATCTATATCACATTTATGGAGAACGTTATGCTAAAAATATGAAAACTTATATATCTAAAAGTTTTAGTACACTTTTAACTCTTTAACTGAATTATTCTCTTTGGAATTAATTGAATTGGAATAAGTTGTCAACATGAAAGTTGTAGATCTATCACTTATCTTTTCAATAAGCCAAGAATCATATCAATAGGATTTAGCAGAAATTTATACCAAAAATATAAACACTGCTCCAATGGCACCATTTCGATGAAATTTAACCTAAAAATTCTTGATTCAATTTCATTTTCGCTCATTTTCAATCTCTTGATTCTCAAACTCCTATCACACATAAAACATTAGTACAAACCTAATATTAACAAGAAAAAAAGCAAGAAAGACATAGAGAAATTGATATAAAATATATAAAGTTATGTACTTATCAATATACACATTAGATACACCTATACATCACTAACCATATGATGCTTTTGATAGATACACTATACACACAATTCGCACATATATTCAATTCACACATCATACAACTATAATTTTTTTACCCACACACACTCTACATCTAAATTCTCACACACTTTTCTCTCCACAAAAACACCCATTTTCCTATACATCTCCATACACTACACTAAGAACACACATCCCCATTACCAAGGAGCTTGGGATTTGAAGACAAGAAGATGAGGAACTTTATTAGGCATTGAAGATTTTGAAGAAGAAGAGAAGAATCACTTAGTGGTTGTAGTTTTCAACTTTAATTTCTTTTTTTATTTAGTTTTGAGAAATTTGTAAGAATCATGATGTTGGAAAATACTTGGTGTTTGTTTAATTTCAATATGAACTAAATCACTTTTGAAAAGGTTTGGAAAGCCATCTTAATGGAGTTATGAGTTGATATTCATATTGTGATTAGAATGTTGTTTTTATTGTGATGAGCATATAATATGTTTTTATTGCTTTTTGAGACTTGGCCAATTTCAAGTTGATTTTTAAATATTATAATTAAGACCGAGAAGTGTGGTTGTAGCAATAGATCGATAGTATATACTATTAACCGACCCTTATATAGATATAGACATAGGTATTTGTGGTAGTCATAGGTGTGAAAACCAAAATCTAGTGAAATTCACAAAGCTCAAGGCACTCTTAGTAGGATGACCCATAGCTAGAGATGGCGTCAGTGGCTTAATAAGGGTAGCTTTTGTTCGATTCAAGAGAGGGCACCAATTACTTTAGGAAGATCCACTGTTACATAGCCCACCACTAAAATTATTAGGTCATATATAATATAGGTAATCTATGTTTGGTAATCACACATACATTCTCTAGAGATACGATATTGTACTCACTCTTTATTACTTGTTGACACTGTGAACTTGCGGTTTGTTAGTACTTGTTTTGGATTACCAAGTTTTTGGCACTGTTACCCAGGAGTGTGTTTTTATGTAATATCAAAGTTGATTGTCTAGTTGCAGTTTGACAATTTTATTTGCTTTATTTATGTTTCATTACTTTTAATTTTGTTTTCTTTCTCATTTTTTTATGTTTGTTCAAGTTACTTTGAGAGTTTTGGTTTTTTATTGTAGGTGTTGTTGGTGCATAATCCTGTCATTTACCCAAGATTTTAAGTCATATAATCTAGAAATAGAGAGAACTCTTTGTTTGATGATAAATAAAGTAAAAAAGGAAAGAATGGCCAACAATGAGTGAGATATGGAGAATAGATCATTAGACTATGTTAAGCCTTCGGTCAATGGGACCAATTCAAGTATTAGGAGGCCAACAATATAAACAAACACTTTTGAGATTAAACCAACGATCGTTCAAATGATACAAACTTTTGTATAATTTGGTTGTTCATCGAGCGATGACCCTAATGCCCACATCGTCAATTTTTTTGATATTTGAAACACTTTTAAGTACAATGGAATGACTGATGATGTTATTCGATTGAGGCTATTTCCATTTTCTTTGAGGGACAAAGCCAAAAGTTAGCTTAATCTATTGCCCACTGGATTAATCGCCACATAGGAGGCCATGGTATAAGAATTCCTTGCCAAGTACTTTCACCTTCCACAACTGCAAAAAAAAAGAACAACACCACCACATTTATACAATTTGTGTTGGAGTCCTTATATGAAGGTTGCGAAAGGTTCAAAGATTTGTTAAGGAGATGTCTGCACCATGGTTTGCCCACATGGCTTCAAGTGCAAACATTGTATAATGACCTACCAACTACCCACTGAGTTATGATAGATACAGCCATAGAAGGCACAATCATGAGAAAAAATCCAGAGAGAGGCATACGATTTGTTAGATGAAATGACATCAAATAGTAACTGATGGCAAATAGATAGAAGTTTGGGGAAAATGGTAGTGGAAGTACAAAACATCGACACATACTCTGCCATCTCAGCTTAAATTGAAATATTAGCTAAAAATAGAGATAACATGGGTATTTAGGTAATGAAGATGCAAACCGCTGCATGTGAGTTGTGTGGAGGTAGACATTATAACACCGAATGCTAAGTGGGGAACCCATTTTCATCCTCGTTCGAGCAAGCCAATTATGTTGGGAATTTTAGGCAAGCCAACAATCCTTATTCCCAAACATACAATCCCAAATGGAGGAATCATCTAAATTTTGCATGGGGAGGTCAAGGTAATCAAACTTCTCAAATCAATCAAAGCACGACAAGACCTGGACCACTTGGTTACCCACCCCAAGAAAAGAAATCAAATTTTAAAGAACTTGTGGCTAAGTTTATTTCCTATACCAAAGTGAGATTCCAAAATAATGAGGTAACCTTACAAAATTTAGAAATTCAAGTAGGTCAAATTACGAGTATGGCCTCGGGATATGCTCAAGGAATAAAAAAATTCCAAGGCACAAGTAAATGCAATCATGTTGAGAAGTGAGAAGGAGATGGATACCGAAGTCCAAGAAGTGGAACCTCAACAAAAGAAAGAAGACAAGCCAATATGAAAGCTTAGCACTTCATCCAATCCGATCATTCTCAATGAGCCAATAATTGTTCATCCCCTTTTTCTATGGCATTGCAATTTTCTAAAAATCTTGAAGTGTTTAAGAAGTTGCATATTAATATTCCATTTGCCGATATTTTACTCCAAATGCCTAGTTATGCTAAATTCTTAAAAGAAATTTTGTCAAACAAAAGAAAATTAGAGAAAAATGTAATGGTGAATTTGACCTAGGAGTGCTCGGCGATTGTGAAAAACAACCTTTTCCTAAGCTTAAGGACCCCGAGAGTTTCTCTATCCCTTGCACTATTGGTTTAATTACTTTTCCTAATGCTTTATATAATTTAGGAGCAAGCATTAATATTATGCCTTTGTCCATTTATAAGAAGCATGGATTAGGAGAACCAAAGCCAACGATGGTGTCACTTTGACTAGCCGAATGGACTATCAAGTATTCACAAGGTATGGTTGAGGATATGCTAGTGAAGGTAGATAAGTTTATTTTTTGGTTGATTTCATTGTGTTAGATATGAAGAAAGATGTTAATGTGCCCCTTATTCTAGGTAGACCTTTTCTAATGATGAATAAAGCTTTAATTGATGTGCAACTAGAAGATTTGATACGCAGAATATGAAATGAACAAGTGACCTTTCTTGTTTCAAAAGCCTTAAACTTTCTGCTAGAAACGAACTTGTGTGGAAAAATTAATGCCCTTGACCCGTTGGCCAATGATATTTTACAACAAGCCGATTGTGAGGAGAAAAATGGTGCTTGCATCATGAACTTAAAAGAAAATAAAAAAGGTGAAATGAATGTTGATGTGTATAAAGTTAAGGGATTGAATTGTTCAGTGGAAAAATCTAAGTGTAATCAATTAGCTTGGTGGCTACACTTGAACACCTTGATCCCAAAGAAGAATTTTCAAGTGAAATTACAATTTTTAGGCAAGCCAAGACCAAGATTACGATCAACCATGCAAGGTGAGGCCCATGTGGAGAAACTCAAACCTCTTGATATGGGGTGATTAATGCCCACCCAAGCACTACTTAGGAGGAGATAACAAGCATAAGATGCCAAAATTACATCTTACCTTTTTCCAAAGAAGAGATAATAAAGTCGGGCCGACGACTATAAACTAAATACTTTTTGGGAGGCAACCCAAACCCTTTTCCTTTGCTTTTGAATAATTTTTTAATTAGGATTTGCAGCATGTTTTCATTTTAGAATTAGGCATGTTTAGTTTTTTCGTTGAGTAGTTATTGCTTTGCTTTTGTTTTTGTCTTTATTTCTGCCCTTCTCTCCTTTATTTCCTTCTTCTTAGTTATAGGTTCTCATCTCCTTAGTGGTATGTAGATCCTCATTAAACTCTGAAGGATGCATGGTTGTGGATGCACTTCTAATTGAGATAGAGTAATTCTTTTCCCTACGCTTTTTCTTGCTTTAAAATTGAAGACAATGTTTGATTTACATTTGGCAGTAGGATGGCCTCATTTGGTTATATTTTTAGTGAGAATTCTCATTTTCAGTATTTCTATTAAGAATTTATTTTTGTAATGATTTTTGTGGGCAAAGTGAAATTATGTTTAGATGAATTAATGAAAATAATATTTTATATAGGTTTGGAAATGAAAATATATTTGGTTGAGTAGTTTTGAGGGAATTTTAGTCACGAAAGTACGTGATAAAAATAAAATTATGTTTATTTATGTATTTTATAGTATTATTTTTAGAACTTTGTGAATATAACAATTTGTAAACTTGATAGTGGTGGGGTCCATTTTGAATATTTAATTTGAATATAATAATTTATTAAATTAATTTGAAAAGTGGTGGGTTCATTTAGTTTGAAAATGGTTATATATTAGTGGTAGGGTTCATTTTAAATATTTAATTTAAATATGGTATTTTATTTGTAGGAATTGTAGGTGGGGATATATTAAATAGATAAAGTTTGTAGTAGTGGGTCCCACTTGTATAATTTAGATTGAAAAGATGGGAATAGTGATTAACATGTGATAAGTTAGGGTTATTTAAAGGGTTAAAAATTGGAATTTTAGATTAGAGATGATGTTTTTTGTGGAAAAATGAGAAGACAAAATAGACATTTCCATTAAAAATAGGTCAAACAAACATGATTCCAAATTTTGAAATAGTATAAATTAGAAAATGGAATTTGGAAATGAAAACATACAACGCCTATGTTTTTGTGAAATTGAGCCAATCTTTTTCAATTTTTGTGGAAGAATTGTGAGTGATAGAAGTCCGAGAGCAAGCATGTTTTAGTTGACAAATTTGAGTAGGTTCATGTTTGAGAGTGAACAATTTATCTTGATAACCAATGGTCTATGATGAAACTTAATTGATATTATATAGAGTTTAGAGGAAAGGAATATTGCTAATCTTGTAACATGGCGATTCTTGTGTGTAGTTAGTTTTTGTCATGATTAACGAATTTTTATTGAGCACGTTGTGTCAAATTCTTGTGAATTGCATGTTGCTTAGTGTTGGATTTTACCTCTAATGCGTCTTGTTGATCAATATGAGGTATTTTAGAACTTGCTTAATTACTTTTTGTGGCGAAATCCTAGATAACTAGCAAACTTGAAAATGATTTAGTGTTGGGTTTGCTTGATCATAGGGTGTGCGCAGTAGAAAAATTAAAATTATAAAACATTCATGCCATAACAATTATGGCATTACCCCAAATCCAATGCAATTTTTATCGATTTTGCAATTTCCAATGGTTTTACATATAATAAAATAGTTTTAATTTATGCCTTTCGACGCACTCTGGTTGTCATAGGATTTGAAGTAATCGATTGCTAACCTTTTTGAATTTTGATTTACAAGGATCTAAGAATCTCTCCTATAAAGCAGTCCACACTTTGAGCAAGAATACGAAATCAAAACTCCGCTAGCAATTCTGATTCTTTTACTAACCTAGTTTTTGGAGTGTGTATGGTGAGTTTTAATTCTTAATATCAACTTGTGATAAAGAATTGAATACTTTTAATTAAAAGACATAAATTCTATTATTAGAAGAAAAGATGGAAAAGAGAAAAAAATTACTCTTTATGTGAGATGCCGAAAATTTAAAGGATTAATGATCCTTAAATTTTTGGCCCCTTTGGTTTTAATAGTAAAGGCCGAAAATTCCAAGAGTCCTAATCTTGGTATTTTTGGCCTTCTATTTTATTGGTTGAATGAATTTTGATTGATCTCAAGATCTCCCAAAAATCATTAACTCTATCTCTTATATTTTTCAAAGATACGTGGAGAAATTTTATCTAATCAAATTAGATATTTCCAAGAATATCAAATTTTTTGGACTCCATCTTCCTCTAACAACTCTTATAGGCCTCTCTAGATAGGCCATTGAAATTGGACTTGGATTCTAAATTAAGTCCACCAATTAATCTAATTAATTAATTAAGCCCAAGTTCAATTAATTAATTTTATTTAGGCCAACTAATCAAATTAAGTCCAATTAAATAATTTAATTATTTAATTGAGTAAAATAATTTAATAATTCAATTAATTTATGGTCTACACAATTAATTGATCCAATCAAATATTGCTTCACTCTAATTTGGGCTCCCTAGCCTTATTAGGTCCAATTAAATAATTCAATTATTTAATTAAATAATTAATTAAAATACTTGAATTAATTTCAGCCCCAATTAATCAATCTCCATTAATTAATTAAATCTAATCCTTTGGATCAATTCCTAAGTTAGAGATATTCTATCTCAAATTGTGTGACCCTTTAGATTCACAATTAATCTAGTAGTGGGTTTGCAATATTTAAAACTTATGAATAACAACTATTTCAACTAATTAATCAGTTTGGAATTAACTCATTAATTCTAAGAACCTCACAAGTAATGGAAAACACCTAACAAGTGTATCATGACTACCTAGTCTTACATGAATTAGCGAGTGAACCTATTTCAATTACGAGTGTCATACATGTAGGTTTATTCCATCAACTAATCTCTCGATTGAGTCTAAGGTATGGATTATGAGTCGAAACTCTAATTGAATCAATAACTATGATTCCATTTTCAGTTGCAATGACTCATAATGAATCGTTAGAAAACCCCATCTAACATTCATCTCGCCTTGGCCAAAAACTTTTGAATCATGAACAATAAAAATATAAGAGATTCACTTGTTCTACCCGATAAGTGATGGATCCTTTGTTGGTTGTTCATTAACTTTCGTACATGCCAATGCAACATCTAATATATCCCCTTTGTTATTGTCAGGCAATCAAAAGATACATCAAGATGAAACATGGCGTGCATAAGTCTATTATGGTACTTAAAGTTAATAACTAATCATGTATTATTATAACATGAAATTTCTTATTTCGACAGATAACGTCTCTAACTAAAAATTTCCAATGGGCCTATTTAGTGTATTTATTCTCTAACAAGTACCCGCATATATGCATTAACGTCACTACGCCAATGTCCATGGAGCGAGACATCTTCATCTTGCAAGCATACATCATATGCACGAGTCTATTGGACTATTCGATGTCCTATCTCAAAAAGCTCTTAACTCAGAACTAATTTAAGACTAAAGGTTTAAAGGCATATTTCATGATCGTCGTCAAATATGTGACCATGCCCTGTAGCTAAATTTAGTCTAAATACTTTATCTAATTAACATAAGTAATTAAAGATAAAGAAAATTACCTATTTTATTAAAAATATAAAAAAGATTATTTTACAAATACAAGAACATAAAAGACGTCCAATATAATTGGCATGTTAGACACTACTCTAAAAATCTCCCATTTGCCCTAATGCCAATTGCCTATATACTTCAAGTCCATCTTCTCAAGATATCTGCCGAATACATTCTATGCTAGGGGTTTGGTCAGTAGGTCTATTATATTTTTTGTCAAAGTGATTTTATCCATTACGACCTTGCATCTACCAATGATCTCTCGGATCAAGTGGTATCACCTCATAATGTGTTTGGATCTTTGATGAGATCTTGGTTCTTTTGCTTGAGCAATAGTTCCATGATTATCATAGTATATCAATACAAGATCAACAACGAATAGAACTATACCCAAATCTTGGATGAAGTTCCTCATCTAAATAGCTTTTTTTGTTGCATCACATATAACAATGTATTCAGCCTCGGTGGTAGAATCCATGGTCGTCTCTTGCTTAGAACTCTTCCAAATGACCGCACCACTATTCATAGTGAATACTTATCTGGACATGGACTTTGAGTCGTCTATATCAGACTGAAAACTAGATATAATATAGCCTTCTGGTTTCAGTTCTCCAGAGTCGTATACAAGAAAGTTATCCTTAATTTTTTTCAAGTACTTGAGGATCATCTTTATGATATTCCAGTGTTCCTCACCTGGAATGGATTGATATCTACTCAAGACGCTCAAAGTATATGCGACATTAAGCCTTATATATAGCATACCAGATATTATGCATACAATCATAGATGTATAAGGTATGTGAGTCATCTTTTTCTCATAGCCCTTGAGAGAGAAATACCATGACTCATTGGGAATAATCCTCATTTGAATCCCTCCATCATTTTATCTATGTATGTGGATTGTGATAGACCAATCATCCTTCTATACCTATCTCTATAGATCTTTATTCACATAATAAATGATGCTTCTCCTAAATCCTTCATGGAGAACTAGTTAGACAACCAAGTACAACTACAACATCCCTACATCATTCCCAATAGTAGGATGTCATCAACATACAACATAATAAATGTCATTGCGCTTCTATTAACCTTCTTGTAGACGCAAGGTTTATTTGGGTTCTTATGGATATCAAATGATTTGATTACCTCATCAAACTAGCCAACTTCAGGAAGCCTACTTTAGTCTATAAATATATCTCTAGAGCTTGCAAACCTTTTGCTCACTCCTTCTAGATATAAAGCCTTCTGGCTACCTCATATAAATCTCTTCCTTAAACTTCCATTAAATAAAGTGGCCTTCACATCCATCTGGTGATATGGCTAGTAGTATCTGGATAGATTTAAGCATGCTACTGGCAAAAAAATATCCTCATAATTAATTCATTGATTCTGAGTATAACTATTCACGACCAGTCGCGCTTTGTAGGTTACTATCTCTCCATTTAGTCCAAGCTTCCGCTTGTAGACCCATTTGCAGCCAATAGGAACTATTCCCTATGGTGAGTCCACCAAGGTCTATATCTTGTTAGAGTACATGGAGTCCATCTCGAATTGCATGGTATTTTGCCAACTTCCTGAGTCGATGTCAGACACCATCTCTCCATAAGTCCTCGGATCACTATCCAAATGGAGATTCCCCTCGTTGTCCTCTAACAAAAAGTTATACCTCTCATGTGGCTTTGAGATCCTTTCGGATCTCTTAGGTGGTTGTGTGTCGGAAGGTCCAGCCTCAGCTAGTTGTTCCACTATTACGTCTGTTGGGATGTTTTATGGTTCTTGAACTTTTTCAAGTTTTGTGACTTCACCATTTCTATCCAATAGAAATTTTTCCTCTAAGAAGGTGGCATTTCTCTAAATAAACATCCTTTGTTTTGAGGAGTTGTAGAAATAGTGTCCAATGAGTTTCTTCAGATACCCCATGAACTTGCATAAACTGGATCTCAAATCTAATTTATCTCCCACTTGCTACTTTAGATAGTCAACACATTCCCATACCCTAAGATATTTATAAGAGGGTGGTTTCCCACACCACACCTTATATAGTATTTTGGTCACCGACTTTGATGGCACTCTATTTAATAAGTATGCCATTGTTTCTAGAGTATAACCCTAGAATGAAAGAGGAAGACCAGTGAAACTCATCATCTATTGAACCATGTCTGATAGGGTTCGATTCCTATACTCCAAAACTCCGTTAAGTTGAGGAGTAGCAGGAGGGGTCCACTGGGCATTCTTTTTTAGATAATCAAGAAACTATATGCTCAGGTATTCACGTTGAAGAGCTTTGATACTTAGCCCAGTTTGTATCTCCACTTCGTATTTGAATTCCTTCAACTTTTCAAAGGATTCTTTTTTTGGAAAAAAAGATGGAGAAAGAAAAAAACTCTCTCTCTTTTATGTGCAATGGCCAAAAGTTTGAAGGATTGATTATCCTCAAATTTTCAGCCCCTTTGGTTTTAATACTAGTGGCCAAAATTTCAAGAGTCACACTCTTGGTATTTTCGGCCTTCTTTTTGATTGGTTGGAGGAATTTTGGTTAGTCTCAAGAATCTCCCAAAAATCTCCAACTCTATCTCTTGCATCTTCCAAATATACGTGGAGATATTTTATCTAATCTAGTTAGATATTTTCAAGAATATCAAATTCTTAATCCTCTATCTTCTTCGAACAACTCTTGTGGGCCTCTGACTTGGACTCTTAATTAAATCCACTATTTCATCTAATTAATTAATTAAGCTCAAGTTCAATTAATTAATTTTATCTAGGCCACCTAATCAAATTAAGGCTAATTAAATAATCTAATTATTAATTGAATAAATTAATTTAATAAACTATTTTATGGTCTACACAATTAATTGATCCAATCAAATAATTGCTCCACTCTAATTTGGGCTCCCTAATCTTATTATGTTCAATTAAGTAATTCAATTATTTAATTAAATAATTAATTCAACCCCTTGAATTAATTTAAACCCTACTCCATTAATTAATTGGATCTAACTCCTTGGATCAATTCCTAAGTTAGAGATGTTCTATCCTAAATTATGTGTGATCCTTTAGGTTCACAATTAAACTAGCAGTAGATTTGTAATATTTGAAATTTATGAATAATAATTATTCCAATTAATTAATTCAATTGGAATTAACTCCTTAATTTCAAAAACTTCATAAGTCATGAGAGACACCTAACAAGTATATCATAACTACCCAGTTTTAGGTGAATTAGTGAGTGAACTTATTTCATTTACGAGTTCCATAAACGTAAGGTCTTTTCATGAACTAATCTCTCGATTGAGTCTAGGATATAGATTATAAATTAAAACCCTAATTGACTCAATAAATATAATTTCATTTCAAGTTGCAATGACTCATGATGAATTATCAAAAAATCTTGTCTAACATTCATCTCACCTTGGTCAAGGACTTATGAATCATAAACTATAAAAACATAGGAGATTCACTTGTTTGGCCAGACAAGTGACGAATCCTTTGTTGGTTACTCATTAACCTTCATACATGTCAATGCAACATCCAATATTTCCTCTTTGTGATTGTCAGACAATCAAATGATACATTAAGATGAAATATGGCGTGCATAAGTCTAATATGGTACCTTAATTCTAAGGCCTAATCATGTACTATCTTAACATGGAATTTCTTATTTCGACAGATAATGTCTCCAACTAAGAATTTCCAATGAGCCTGTTCAGTATACTTATTCTCTGACAAGCACTCGCATACATGCACTAGCATCACTACGCTAATGTTCATGAAGCAAGACATCCTCCTCATTTGAGCATGCATCATATGCACGAGTCTATTGGGCTATTCGATATCCATCTCAAAAAGCCTTCGACTCAAAACTAATGTAAGACCAAAGCCTCAGAGGCATGTTCCATGATCGCCATCAAATGTGCAACCATGCCCCATAACTTAATTCGATCTAGGAACTTTATCTAATTAACAAAAGTAATTAAAAATAAAGAAAATTGCATATTTTATTAATATGACTTGAAAAAGATTGTTTTATAAATACAAGAGTATAAAAGATGCCCAATCTAATTGGCACATCGGGCACTTCTCTAATATTTAGGCTATCTTTGACTTGTTTGTGTCTTTCAGGCTTACCATGATAACATCTTTATCAGTTGTTACCCCATTGAGCCTTTTGCAAAGAATGATATATGCAAAACATATGAATGACCACCATTCGACTTTTTTTCTTGTAACTCACTATACCTAACTCTTGTAACCTGAAAAAACATTGATTGTCCATAAAGAGAGCTTAATATGTTGTGCACAATATGGTGCTAGGGTCATATGGAAATATTTGGGACATGGAAGTGAATGCATTCAAGTACATGAGCAAGAGTGATGTGAATAGAACTCATCACAACCCATGAATATCAAAAGAACAAGTTTGGAGTTTGAAAGCAAAAGAACAAAAAATAAAGCCTTGGGATTCAATAAAATTAAAAAATTAAAAAAATGCAAAAAAAAAAAAAAGTAAATGAAAAAAAAAGTACTGAAAAAGAAAAGAAAAGAAAAGAAAAACATAAATTCCACAAGAAAGAAGAAGAGAATTGGGGAAGACAAAAAGAAATGAGGTGAGTGAGATTTTATGTGCAACACATTTTGCTCTCTTACTTTGTTCATTTCTACCCTTTCTTTGTAAGCCAATACCTAGGGCTTACATTATAAGCTTATTGAAGTCTTTTGATCTAAGTTTGCTAGTGTCTACATTAGTAGAGAAGATGTATAAAAAGTAAGCTTATGGAACACCTAGAATTTCTTTGCTTAAATCATGAGAGTCATTGGTTGCATAATTCATTCCGAGAATATATGCATGAAGTTTGAACTTGACACCACACACATGTTCGGAATGATTGATGAAGCACAAGTTTTGTAGTGTTAGTTGATTAGCTTTATGACAAACCTTTAGACTTGTGTGCAATATAAATTGTTGAAGCACTACGTTGGTTGATCAAGTTGAATTATTCATGATCGAATTATGAGCTTATGTTTAGTTTGATTTATAACTTTCCTTGAGGGCGAGCAAATGATAAATTTGGGGGTAGTTGATAAGCTCATAATTTAACATGTTTGTGACACTTTTAATAGCATAAATTAGGATGTTATTTCATATAATTGATGGATTTGTTCACTTATCTTTTGATATATTTGATGTAGGTACATAGTTTGAGGTGATTGGTGAAAGACAAGAAGAAAATGCTAAAAATTTAAAAATATTGAAACAATGAGCAGAAGGTATTGAGCTTAGGTGCTGCCCTGCTAACATAAAAGATGTTGATACTATTTTTGTGCAACAAGTGGCGATCAATCACGAATTTGGTAATCTTTTGTGAGACATACACATTAGATACATCTATACATCACTACCTATGTGAAGCTCTTGATAGATACACTATACACATAATTCAAACATATTCAATTCATGTATCATACAACACACAATTCATCATCCACACACTTTACATCTAAATCCTCACACACTTTTCTCTCCACAAAAATACCCATACTCCTATACTACACCAAGAACACACATACTAATTACCAAGGAGCTTGAGATTTGAAGATAAAAAGAGGAGGAACTTTATTGGGCATTGAGGATTTTGAAGAAGAAATGAAGAATCACTTAGTAGTTGTAATCTTCTACTTTAATTTCTTCTTTTATTTTGTTTTAGTTTTGAGAAATTTGTAAAAATCATGATGCTGGAAAAAACTTGGTGCTTGTTTAATTTTAATATGAACTAAATCACTTTTGTTAAGGCTTGGAAAACCATCTTAATGGAGTTATGAGTTGATGTTTATATTGTGATTGGAATGTTGTTTTTATTTTGATGAGCATTTGCTATAATTTTAATGCTTCTTGAGACTTGGTCAATTTCAAGTTGATTTTTAATTATTGTAGTTAAGATCGGGAGATGTGGTTGTAGCAATGGATCGGGTAGTATATGCCACGGACCTACCCCTATAGAGATATAGGCATAGGTACGTGCAATAGTTATATGTGTGAAAACCGAAAGCTAGTGGAATACACAAAGCTCAAGACACTCTTAATGGGATGACTTGTAGCTAGAAATAGTGTTGGTGGCCTACTAGGGGTAGATTTGGTCCGATTCGAGAGAGATAAATTAGTAAGACCCACCATCACACAACCCAAATCATTTCTAGTCACAATTAAGCTAGGTTCATAACTACATAGGATGACTGACCAATGTCTTGACTCTTCCAAGTATTGAATTCAATTTGTCAATCTCCTTAGGTTTTAGTTGCTTTTGTTTAATTTATTAGTTCTTGCATTTTAATTCAGTCCCCACTAAAATTGTTAGGTCAAATATAGCATATATAATCTATATTTGGTAATCACATATGCATTCTCTAGGGATACGATACTCTACTCAGTCTTTATTACTTGTTGACACCATGTACTTGCAGTTTGTTACCACTTGTTTTGGGGTCACCACTAGGCGCCGATTGTGGGGTGTAAAATAGAGATGATTGGGCATAGGTGTCAATGCAGAGCCCACAACTAAAAGGATCATGTCTAGGGGCTTGAAACTGAATGCTTGGCACTTAGGCGCTATTCCCTTCGCACCTAAACGCATAACAGATTTTATTTTCTTTATTCAATACTTTGACAAGTGGTGTGAAATATAGATGTTTGGCATCTTTATTGTTATGCATACCCTAAATACGCATATTACATCACTACCCAGTAGATACACAATTTATATACAATACAGACTCTCATATATCTCATCATAATCCATATACCACACATACTTTACATAATTTTTACTCATGCAATTCTCTCACACATAAATTCATCTTGGGCTTGGACGAATGATTGAAGATTTGAAGAATCCAAGCTTTAGTTGTAAATTTCGCTTCTCAATTCTTACAAATTTTGCTTAGTCTAGTGTAATTGTGAAAGACCCATGATGAATTATCTAAATTGTGTTTGATTTTTTATACTATGGAGTAAATTTTGTTAGTCAAGGCTTGGAAAGCCAATCTATAGATTTATGAGTAAATAACTTGTTTATGAGTAGATGATGTTTTAGATTGTGTTGAGCATATATTATGATCTTACTGCCTTTTCAAGTTTGGTTAACTTTGAGTTAATATTTATTATTGTGATTAAGACCAAAAGGTAGTGTTATGCTTGTGTAATGCATGTCATGGACTAATTATTATATCGATATCGAAATCAGTACATGCAATAGTCATAGAAATAATTTTGATTATGTTGAAAGCTAGTAGAGTTAATAGGACTTAATGCATTATTAATTGGTTAAACCATAATAGAGATGTTGCTAGTTGCCTATTAATAGTAGATTTGGTAAGTCTGAGAGAGTCTACCAAGTACATCCAGAAATCTTGTTGTTGCATGATTGAACATTCATTCTAATCATAATTTGCGAAACTCGTAATGAAATAGGTTGGTAATCCATATCCTTGTCCACTTCTCCCTAAAATTCAGTTTCCCATATTTCTGGGTTTTTAACTTTACATTGTTAA
>JAGSPU010001507.1:0-27181 GCA_019321725.1 Paulownia fortunei
TACAAATTCTATATTTAACATTTGAAAAAATACTCCTCATTAAGATTTCAATCACTTAGGATAGGAGACTATAATATACGCTGAGATGATATGATCGTGCTTGGAATGAAAAGATTTTTTTAATGTGGCTGCCGTAGATTGTAATTGAAAATGATGATAAAATTATTTTATAGATTTTGTGGCACAACGATTATGGTCATTGGAGGATTCAACGATTTATTTCTAAATTTTGTTAATTGAAAATATAGATATCCACCCAACTATCCCATATATTTGAAGAAGGAATCGAATTGCAGAATGGATGACTAACCATTATCCACATACTCAACATTTGGGTAATTTGGCTGCAGCAAAATTTCAACGAACTAATGTAAGTCTTCCTAGAATTAATAAATTTGGACATCCAAATTCTATATTTTGGCATTTGAGAAAACTACTACCCTCATTAAGATTTTAATCATTGGGAGAGGAGACTTTTATATATGCTGAGATGGATGTGGTTGTGCTTGTAATGGAAAGATTTTTTAATGTGCTGCCATAGATTTATAGATTGAAGATGATGATAAAATTATTTTATAGATTTTAGGCACAACAATTTTGTCATTGGAGATTCAACGATTTATTTTTAAATTTTGTTAGTTGAAAATATAGATATCACCCAACTATCCCATATATTTAAGAAGGGAATCAAATTGCAGAATGGATGACTAACCATTCTCGTGATAATCAACATTTGGGAATTTGGTTGCCAGCAGAATTTCAACGAACTAATGTAAGTCTTCCTAGAATTAATAAATTTGGAATCCAAATTCTATATTTTGGCATTTGAGAAAAATACTCCTCATTAAGATTTTAATCACTTGGGAGAGGAGACTTTTATATATGCTGAGATGGAGTGGTTGTGCTTGGAATGAAAAGATTTTTTTTAAGTGGCTTCCGTAGATTGTAGATTGAAAATGATGATAAAATTATTTTATAGATTTTGTGGCACAACGATTATGGTCATTGGAGGATTCAATTGATTTATTTCTAAATTTTCTTAATTGAAAATATAGATATCCACCCAACTATCCCATATATTTGAAGAAGGGAATCGAATTGCAGAATGGATGACTAACCATTATCCACATACTCAACATTTGAGAATTTGGCTGCCAGCAAAATTTCCACGAACTAATGCAAGTGTTTCCTAGAATTAATAAATTTGGACATCCAAATTCTATAATTTTAACATTTGAGAAATACTACTCATTAAGATTCAATCACTAGGGAGAGGAGACTATTATATACGCTGGATATGGATATGTTTTTGTGCTTGGAATGGAAAGATTTTTTTATTGTGGCTGCATTAGATTATAGATTGAAGATGATGATAAAATTATTTTAAAAATTTTATGGCACAATAATTATTGGTCATCGGAGGATTCAACGATTTATTTTTAAATTTTGGTTAGTTGAAAATATAGATATCCACCCAACTATCCGCATATATTTAAGAAGGGAATCAAATTGCAGAATGGATGACTAACCATTCTCGTGATAATCAACATTTGGGAATTTGGTTGCCAGCAAAATTTCCACGAACTAATGTAAGTCTTCCTAGAATTAATAAATTTGGACATCCAAATTCTATATTTTGGCGTTTGAGAAAAATACTCTCCTCATTAAGATTTTAATCACTTGGGAGAGGAGACTTTTATATACGCTGAGATGGATGTGTTGGTGCTTGTAATGGAAAGGTTTTTTAATGTGGCTGCCGTAGATTATAGATTGAAGATGATGATAAAATTATTTTATAGATTTTATGGCACAACAATTATGGTCATTGGAGGATTCAACGATTTATTTCTAAATTTTGTTAGTTGAAAATATAGATATCCACCCAACTATCCCATATATTTGAAGAAAGGAATCGAATTGCAGACTGGATGACTAACCATTCTTGTGATATTCAACATTTGGGAATTTGGCTGAGAGCAAAATTTTCACGAACTAATGCAAGTCTTCCTAGAATTAATAATTTGGACATCAAATTCTATATTTTAACATTTGAGAAAAATACTACTCATTAAGATTCAATCACTAGGGAGAGGAGACTATTATATACGCTGAAATGGATATGTTTGTGCTTGGAATGGAAAGATTTTTTTTTTTGTGGCTGCATTAGATTATAGATTGAAGATGATAATAAATTATTTTATAAATTTTATGGCACAATAATTAATGGTCATTGGAGGATTCAACGATTTATTTCTAAATTTTGTTAGTTGAAAATATAGATATCCACCCAACTATCCCATATATTTAAGAGGGGAATCAAATTGCAGAATGGATGACTAACCATTCTCGTGATAATCAACATTTGGGAATTTGGTTGCCAGCAAAATTTCAACGAACTAATGTAAGTCTTCCTAGAATTAATAAATTTGGACATCCAATTCTATATTTTGGCATTTGAGAAAAATACTCCTCATTAAGATTTTAATCACTTGGGAGAGGAGACTATTATATACGCTGGAATGGATGTGGTTGTGCTTGGAAATGAAAATATTTTTTTAAAGTGGTTGCCGTAGATTGTAGATTGAAAATGATGATAAAATTATTTTATAGATTTTGTGGCACAACTATTATGGTCATTGGAGGATTCAATGATTTATTTCTAAATTTTCTTAATTGAAAATATAGATATCCACCCAACTATCCCATATATTTGAAGAAGGGAATCGAATTGCAGAATGGATGACTAACCATTATCCACATACTCAACATTTGGGAATTTGGCTGCCAGCAAAATTTCCACGAACTAATGCAAGTGTTCCTAGATTAATAAATTTGGACATCCAAATTCTATATTTTAACATTTGAGAAAAATACTACTCATTAAGATTTTAATCACTAGGGAGAGGAGACTATTATATACGCTGGAATGGATATGTTTGTGCTTGGAATGGAAATATTTTTTTATTGTGGCTGCATTAGATTATAGATTGAAGATGATGATAAAATTATTTTATAAATTTTATGGCACAATAATTATGGTCATTGGAGGATTCAACGATTTATTTCTAAATTTTGTTAGTTGAAAATATAGATATCCACCCAACTATCCCATATATTTAAGAAGGGAATCAAATTGCCAGAATGGATGACTAACCATTCTCGTGATAATCAACATTTGGGAATTTGGTTGCCAGCAAAATTTCAACGAACTAATGTAAGTCTTCCTAGAATTAATAAATTTGGACATCCAAATTCTATATTTTGGCATTTTGAGAAACATACTCCTCATTAAGATTTTAATCACTTGGGAGAGGAGACTTTTATATATGCTGAGATGGATGTGGTTGTGCTTGGAATGAAAAGATTTTTTTAAAGTGGCTGCCGTAGATTGTAGATTGAAAATGATGATAAAATTATTTTATAGATTTTGTGGCACAACTATTATGGTCATTGGAGGATTCAATGATTTATTTCTAAATTTTCTTAATTGAAAATATAGATATCCACCCAACTATCCATATATTTGAAGAAGGGAATCGAATTGCAGAATGGATGACTAACCATTCTCGTGATAATCAACATTTGGGAATTTGGTTGCAGCAAAATTCAACGAACTAATGTAAGTCTTCCTAGAATTAATAAATTTGGACATCCAAATTCTATATTTTGGCATTTGAGAAAAATACTCCTCATTAAGATTTTAATCACTTGGGAGAGGAGACTATTATATACGCTGGAATGGAATGGATGTGGTTGTGCTTGAATGAAAAGATTTTTTTAAAGTGGCTGCCGTAGATTGTAGATTGAAAATGATGATAAAATTATTTTATAGATTTTGTGGCACAACTATTATGGTCATTGGAGGATTTAATGATTTATTTCTAAATTTTCTTAATTGAAAATATAGATATCACCCCAACTATCCCATATATTTGAAGAAGGGAATCGAATTGCAGAATGGATGACTAACCATTATCCACATACTCAACATTTGGGAATTTGGCTGCCAGCAAAATTTCCACGAACTAATGCAAGTGTTCCTAGAATTAATAAATTTGGACATCCAAATTCTATATTTTAACATTTGAGAAAAATACTACTCCATTAAGATTCAATCACTAGGGAGAGGAGACTATTATATACGCTGGAATGGATATGTTTGTGCTTGGAATGGAAAGATTTTTTTATTGTGGCTGCATTAGATTATAGATTGAAGATGATGATAAAATTATTTTAAAAATTTTATGGCACAATAATTATGGTCATTGGAGGATTCACGATTTATTTCTAAATTTTGTTAGTTGAAAATATAGATATCCACCGCAACTATCCCATATATTTAAGAAGGGAATCAAATTGCAGAATGGATGACTAACATTCTCGTGATAATCAACATTTGGAATTTGGTTGCCAGAAAATTTCCACGAACTAATGTAAGTCTTCCTAGAATTAATAAATTTGGACATCCAAATTCTATATTTTGGCGTTTGAGAAAAATACTCCTCATTAAGATTTTAATCACTTGGGAGAGGAGACTTTTATATATGCTGAGATGGATGTGGTTGTGCTTGTAATGGAAAGGTTTTTATGTGGCTGCCGTAGATTATAGATTGAGATGATGATAAAATTATTTTATAGATTTTATGGCACAACAATTATGGTCATTGGAGGATTCAACGATTTATTTCTAAATTTTGTTAGTTGAAAATATAGATATCCACCCAACTATCCCATATATTTGAAGAAGGGAATCGAATTGCAGACTGGATGACTAACCATTCTTGTGATATTCAACATTTGGGAATTTGGCTGAGAGCAAAATTTTCACGAACTAATGCAAGTCTTCCTAGAATTAATAAATTTGGACATCCAAATTCTATATTTTAATATTTCAGAAAAATACTACTCATTAAGATTCAATTACTAGGGAGAGGAGACTATTATATACGCTGAAATGGATATGTTTGTGCTTGGAATGGAAAGATTTTTTTATTGTGGCTGCCGTAGATTGTAGATTGAAGATGATGATAAAATTATTTTATAAATTTTATGGCACACAATAATTATGGTCATTGGAGGATTCAACGATTTATTTCTAAATTTTGTTAGTTGAAAATATAGATATCCACCCAACTATCCCATATATTTAAGAAGGGAATCGAATTGTAAAATGGATGACTAACCATTCTCGTGATATTCAACATTTGGGAATTTGGCTGCCTGCAAAATTTTCACGAACTAATGCAAGTCTTCTTAGAATTAATAAATTTGGACATCCAAATTCTATATTTTAAACAATTGAGAAAAATACTCTCATTAAGATTTCAATAACTTGGGAGAGGAGACTATTATATACGTTGAGATGGATGTGATTGTGCTTGGAATGGAAAGATTTTTAATGTAGCTGTCGTAGATTGTAGATTGAAGATGATGATTAAATTATTTTATACATTTTGTGGCACAACGATGATGGTCGTTGGAGATTCAAATGATTTATTTCTAAATTTTGTTAATTGAAAATATAGATATCCACCCAACTATCCTATATATTTGAAGAAGGGAATCGATTGCAAATGAATGACTAACCATTCTCGTGATACTCAACATTTGGGAACTTGGCTGTCAGCAAAATTTCCACGAACTATGACAAGACTTCTTAGAATTAATAAATTTGGACATCCAAATTCTATATTTTAACATTTGAGAAAAATACTCCACATTAAGATTTTAATCACTTCGGAGAGGAGACTTTTATATACGCTGAGACGAATGTGGTTGTGCTTGTAATGGAAGGATTTTTTTAACGTGGCTGCCGTAGATTGTAGATTGAAGATGATGATAAAATTATTTTGTAGATTTTTTGGCACAATAATTATGGTCATTGGAGGATTCAACGATTTATTTCTAAATTTTGTTAGTTGAAAATATAGATATCACCCCAACTATCCACATATATTGAAGAAGGGAATCGAATTGCAGAATGGATGACTAACCATTCTCGTGATAATCAACATTGGGGAATTTGGTTGCCAGCAAAATTTCCACGAACTATGAGAAGACTTCTTAGAATTAATAAATTTGGACATACAAATTCTATATTTTAACATTTGAGAAAAATACTCCTCATTAAGATTTTAATCACTTGGGATATGAGACTATTATATACGCTGAGATGGATGTGGTCGTGCTTGGAATGAAAAGATTTTTTAATGTGGCTACCGTAGATTGTAGATTGAAAATGATGTTAAAATTATTTTATAGATTTTGTGGCACAACGATTATGGTCATTGGAGGATTCAACGATTTATTTCTAAATTTTGTTAATTGAAAATATAGATATCCACCCAACTATCCCATATATTTGAAGAAGGGAATCGAATTGCAGAATGGATGACTAACCATTATCACATACTCAACATTTGGGAATTTGGCTGCCAGCAAAATTTCCACGAACTAATGCAAGTCTTCCTAGAATTAATAAATTTGGACATCCAAATTCTATATTTTAACATTTGAGAAAAATACTCCTCATTAAGATTCAATCACTAGGGAGATGAGACTATTATATACCCTGAAATGGATATGTTTGTGTTGGAATGGAAAGATTTTTTTATTTGGCTGCATTAGATTATAGATTGAAGATGATGATAAAATTTTTTATAAATTTTATGGCACAATAATTATGGTCATTGGAGGATTCAATGATTTATTCTAAATTTTGTTAGTTGAAAATATAGATATCCACACCAACTATCCATATATTTAAGAAGGGAATCGAATTGCAGAATAGATGACTAACCATTCTCGTGATATTCAACATTTGGGAATTTGGCTGCGAGCAAAATTTCAACGAACTAATGCAAGTCTTCCTAAAGAATTAATAAATTTGGACATCCAAATTCTATATTTTAGCATTTGAGAAAAATACTCCTCATTAAGATTTTAATCACTTGGGAGAGGAGACTTTTATATACGCTGAGATGGATGTGGTTGTGCTTGTAATGGAAAGATTTTTTAATGTGGTTGTCGTAGATTATAGATTGAAGATGATGATAAAATTATTTTTTAGATTTTATGGCTCAACAATTATGGTCATTGGAGGATTCAACGATTTATTTCTAAATTTTGTTAGTTGAAAATATAGATATCCACCCAACTATACCATATATTTGAAGAAGGGAATCGAATTGCAGAATGGATGACTAACCATTCTCGTGATAATCAACATTTGGGAATTTGGTTGCCAGCAAAATTTCCACGAACTAATGTAAGTCTTCCTAGAATTAATAAATTTGGACATCCAAATTCTATATTTTGGCATTTGAGAAAAATACTCTCCTCATTAAGATTTTAATCACTTGGGAGAGGAGACTTTTATATACGATGAGATGGAATGGGTTGTGCTTGTAATGGAAAGATTTTTTAATATGGCTGCCGTAGATTATAGATTGAAGATGATGATAAAATTATTTTATAGATTTTATGGCACAACCAATTATGGTCATTGGAGGATTCAACGATTTATTTCTAAATTTTGTTAGTTGAAAATATAGATATCCACCCAACTATCCCATATATTTGAAGAAGGGAATCGAATTGCAGAATGGATGACTAACCATTCTCATGATAATCAACATTTGGGGATGTGATACCCGAGCCTCTTACTACTCACATGGCCAAATATGATTCATGCATTATGTGTTAATTTTATATGCTATTTGCATTTCTATTGACATTGCATAATTTATTTCATTTTATACGACATTCTTGAATATTAAACTTAATTCTGAAGTTCTTGCACGGTATTAGTTATTGAATTTCCTAATCTTAGTAGTTGATTTTATATTGAAATAAGAAGAAAATGAGGTGGATCAATATTAGATATAGATGGGATATATAGGTTATAATTTTGGAAGTGTTAAAAGTGTTACTAGTAAGCTTATACGGTTTAATTTGATTTGATCAAGTTACTTCAAAAGTATATATTTGTAAATTAGCAAACTTGGGATATTGGACATGATATAATGTGATTTAAGTGTCATATTACAAGGCCCATATGTGCATATGATTTTAGAAATGCAAACTAGATCATTCTTTAAGAATCGGATGCGAATCGGTTTGGAGATCGAATGAACGGACATAGGAATTACCTATGGAAATGAATGGTGATTAAGATAGGTTGCAACCAAATAAAAATAGGTGACACACACAAGATTAGGGCTGCAAGATAAGGGAGAAAATCAGATTTTGACATTTACTTGCCACCTCATGCTTTCTTATTAAGCTTAAGCTAACATCTCAAGCTAACACCTCAAACCCTTCACCCTTAAGCAACGACTAGACCCTCATTTCAGCCATTTTCATCTTCCAAACACACACCTTAATGTCTCCAAGTGATCCAAATTGATTCCAAGTTGAAATAAAAGCAAGAAAAGCAAAGGAGAAGTGATTACCATCAAGTTAACCTCAAAATCTGCATAGGTAACACTTATCTACGGTTTTGCCTTTAGTTTTCAGATTATTATGAATGGTTTTATTGTTTATTAAGCTTTCAATATCTCTTATAAAAGTGTTAGGAAGTTTTTAGTTAGACTTTGGTGCACAAAGAAATGGTTTTTGATGACAAACACTTAATAGGAAATACTTGTGGCAGAAACTGTCATCTTACTGTTTTCTTGTGTTTTAGGCTTCAAAAGTGTATGGTATGTTGAAAAAAACCTATAATTATTACCATTTACATGACTATATATGAGTTCATAGTATTGGAATGAAGTTTTATCAGTTGGAAATTGAAATAGAGAATGATATTGGAGAAACACTCAAACTGCCAAAATAGCAAAATCTGTTTTGGTGTGCTGTGAAGGAAACTGAATTAAGGGAGCTAAATCCATTATTTTTGGTAATAATATGACCTGGTTGTCTCATTATATATGTTATCTAAGTATGGTGAAAATATTGGAGTGATTGAATATACTTAATGGTGCCAAAACCATTAATGTCATGAAGTGTGCAAAACTGTCATGGTAGGAAACAATCTGTTTCAATATGTCGTGAAGAGAGCTGAACTTGGAAGCTATATCCGTGATTTTTAGCAATTATATGATATGGTTACATTTATATACATGTTATCTAAGTGTGGTAAAAATTTGGGAGTTATTGGATATTCTTAGGGATGTTAAAATTATCATGCAACTAAACTTGACAGCAAGAAAATATGAAAATGTGAATCTGTCACATTTGATCACTTAGCATGTTTCAACGTAGACATGTTGCTATTGACTGTTAACAATTAGGCACATGCTATTAGATTTATAATACTTCAATTACATGATGTTTTCATGTATTTAAGATGAGGAATTGAGGTATTTGAGGGGCTATATTGGGTTCTAGTTTGTGAAAGCTTGATTGTTAGCTTATAGCTTGGTGTTTAAGGTCTAGTATGAGATTTTGTGCTTTCAACTTGCCAAATTGGGAATGGTGCTTGATGTTGGGTAATATTACAGGCTATTTTACATCTAAGGTTGGAGAGGAATACTAAACAAATTTAGACTAAGCCACCAACCAAGTGAAAGGTAAGTAAAGATTCATGTGCAACTACAATGCATACACATAGTAAATGTATGATTTATATGTAATACCATTGATCATATGTGCGTAGTAGAGGGCATGCATTACTGTCATTCATGTCCATTGAGCATACATACATGGGCATTGCACGTGCATACATCATATACAAGCATGTGATAAATCGTGCATTGCACGGCATGATTCTGAGAGAAAGGAAAATATTTTACTGACCACTACTAGTGCACCGAAGCATGCATGGATTTGCATGGTTTTATGCATGGAATTGCAGGTTCGCGTGCATGGATTTGCATGCGTATGAGTGTGCATGGATTTGCATGCTTTTATGATTATTGACCATTGGATTATGGCGGTATACAGAGCTCTTTTCCGGTGCAAGCGTTGGTCAGGGGCCCAAGAAAGAAATGATTTTGAGAGAAATATTTTGATGCATAAAATTGCATTGTGGGCATAGCATTTTGAGATGCATGACTTGATATTGTGGATTATTCTTTGACATGCATAATCTTTACTTGCTGAGCGTTAGCTCATATAGTTTATGCATTGTAGGTGAGTCTGGTGATACTTGATACCATGGACTTACTGGGCAAGCTGTTGGGGTTCCTACAGGTTCTGAGGATCAGTGTACATGGATGACGACCTGTTGGGTTGATTGTTAACTTATTTGATTTTATAGTCTATTGTATTAGGTTTTTGGATTTATACTATGTGTTACTTTTATAACTTTTCTGTACACGGGTATATAAATATCATGATTGTTATGGGTCCTCTGTAGGTATATATATTAGTCTGTGAGTGGGAAAATATTTATTATTTATTAATATATTACAGAAAAAAAAAATAATAATGCATGCACACAGGCTCTATCATGTTAAATTATACTATATATATATAGTTGTGTAGTAATGGGGGTGTTACAGGGAATTTGGTTTCCATCAAAATTACCACGAACTATGAGAAGACTTCTTAGAATTAATAAATTTGGACATACAAATTCTATATTTTAACATTTGAAAAAAATACTCCTCATTAAGATTTCAATCACTTAGGATAGGAGACTATTATATACGCTGAGATGGATGTGGTCGTGCTTGGAATGAAAAGATTTTTTTAATGTGGCTGCCGTAGATTGTAGATTGAAAATGATGATAAAATTATTTTATAGATTTTGTGGCACAACGATTATGGTCATTAGATGATTCAACCATTTATTTCTAAATTTTTTTAATAGAAAATATAGGTATCCACCCAACTATCCCATATATTTGAAGAAGGGAATCGAATTGCAGAATGGATGACTAACAATTCTCGTGATACTCAACATTTGGGAATTTGGCTGCCTGCAAAATTTTCAAGAACTAATGCAAGTCTTCTTAGAATTAATAAATTTGGACATCCAAATTCTATATTTTAACAATTGAGAAAAATACTCCTCATTAAGATTTCAATCACGTGGGAGAGAAGACTATTATATACGTTGAGATGGATGTGATTGTGCTTGGAATGGAAAGATTTTTTATTGTAGCTGTCGTAGATTGTAGATTGAAGATGATGATTAAATTATTTTATACATTTTGTGGCACAACGATTATGGTCGTTGGAGTATTCAATGATTTATTTCTAAATTTTGTTAATTGAAAATATAGATATCCACCCAACTATCCTATATATTTGAAGAAGGGAATCGAATTGCAAAATGGATGACTAACCATTCTCGTGATACTCAACACTTGAGAATTTGGCTGTCAGCAAAATTTCCACGAACTATGACAAGACTTCTTAGAATTATAAATTTGGACATCCAAATTCTATATTTTAACATTTGAGAAAAATACTCCACATTAAGATTTTAATCACTTCGGAGAGGAGACTTTTATATACGCTGAGACGGATGTGGTTGTGCTTGTAATGGAAAGATTTTTTTAATATGGCTGCCGTAGATTGTAGATTGAAGATGATGATAAAATTATTTTGTAGATTTTTTGGCACAACAATTATGGTCATTGGAGGATTCAACAATTTATTTCTAAATTTTGTTAGTTGAAAATATAGATATCCACCCAACTATCCCATATATTTGAATAAGGAAATCGAATTGTAGAATGGATGACTAACCATTCTCGTGATAATCAATATTTGGGAATTTGGTTGCTAGCAAAATTTCCTCGAACTATGAGAACACTTCTTAGAATTTATAAATTTGGACATCCAAATTCTATATTTTAACATTTGAGAAAAATACTCCTCATTAAGATTTCAATCACTTGGGATAGGAGACTATTATATACGCTGAGATGGATGTGGTTGTGCTTGGAATGGAAAGATTTTTTTAATGTGGCTGCCGTAGATTGTAGATTGAAGATAATGATAAAATTATTTTATAGATTTTGTGGCACAACGATTATGGTCATTAGAGAATTCAATGATTTATTTCCATATTTTGTTAATTGAAAATATAGATATCCACCCAACTATCATATATATTTGAAGAAGGGAATCGAATTACAGAATGGATGACTAACCATTCTCATGATACTCGACATTTGGGAATTTGGCTGCCAGCAAAATTTCCACGAACTAATGTAAGTCTTCTTAGAATTAATAAATTTGGACATCCAAATTCTATATTTTAACAATTGAGAAAAATACTCCTCATTAAGATTTCAATCACTTGGGAGAAGGACTATTGTATACGCTGAGATGTATGTGGTTGTGTTTGAAATAGAAAGATTTTTTTAATGTGGCAGCCGTAGATTGTAGATTGAAGATGATGATAAAATTATTTTATAGATTTTGTGGCACAATGATTATGGTCATTGGAGGATTCAACGATTTATTTCTAAATTTTGTTAATTGAAAATATAGATATCCACCCAACTATCCATATATTTGAAGAAGGGAATCGAATTGCAGACTGGATGACTAACCATTCTTGTGATATTCAACATTTGGGAATTTGGCTGAGAGCAAAATTTTCACGAACTAATGCAAGTCTTCCTAGAATTAATAAATTTGGACATCCAAATTCTATATTTTAACATTGAGAAAAATACTCCTCATTAAGATTTCAATCACTTGTTAGAGGAGACTATTATATACGTTGAGATGGATGTGGTTATGTTGGAATCGAAAGATTTTTTTAATGTGGCTGCCGTAGATTGTAGATTGAACATGATGATAAAATTATTTTATAGATTTTGTGGCACAACGATTATTGTCATTGGAGGATTCAACAATTTATTTCTAAATTTTGTTAATTGAAAATATAGATATCCACCCAACTATCCCATATATTTGAAGAAGGGAATCGAATTGCAGACTGGATGACTAACCATTCTTGTGATATTCAACATTTGGGAATTTGGCTGCGAGCAAAATTTTCACGAACTAATGCAAGTCTTTCTAGAATTAATAAATTTGGACATCCAAATTCTATATTTTAACATTTGAGAAAAATACTCCTCATTAAGATTTCAATCACTTGTTAGAGGAGACTATTATATACGTTGAGATGGATGTGGTTATGTTTGGAATGGAAAGATATTTTTAATGTGGCTGCCGTAGATTGTAGATTGAACATGATGATAAAATTATTTTATAGATTTTGTGGCACAACGATTATTGTCATGGAGGATTCAATAATTTATTTCTAAATTTTGTTAATTGAAAATATAAATATCCACCCAACTATCCAATATATTTGAAGAAGAGAATTGAATTGTAGAATGGATGACTAACCATTCTCGTGATAATCAACATTTGGGAATTTGGTTGCCAGCAAAATTTCCACGAACTATGAGAAGACTTCTTAGAATTAATAAATTTGGACATCCAAATTCTATATTTTAACATTTGAGAAAAATACTCCTCATTAAGATTTCAATCACTTGGGATAGGAGACTATTATATACGCTGAGATGGATGTGGTTGTGTTTGGAATGGAAAGATTTTTTTAATGTGGCTGCCGTATATTGTAGATTGAAGATGATGATAAAATTATTTTATAGATTTTGTGGCACAACGATTATGGTCATTGGAGAATTCAATGATTTATTTCTATATTTTGTTAATTGAAAAAACAGATATCCACCCAACTATCATATATATTTGAAGAAGGGAATCGAATTACAGAATGGATGACTAACCATTCTCATGATACTCGACATTTGGTAATTTGGCTGTCAGCAAAATTTCCACGAACTAATGTAAGTCTTCTTAGCATTAATATATTTGGACATCCAAATTCTATATTTTAACATTTAAGAAAAATACTCCTCATTAACATTTCAATCACTTGGGAGAGGAGACTATTATATACGTTGAGACGTATGTGGTTGTGCTTGTAATAGAAGATTTTTTTAATATGGCTGCCGTAGATTGTAGATTGAAGATGATGATAAAATTATTTTGTAGATTTTTTAGCACAACAATTATGGTCATTGGAGGATTCAACGATTTATTTCTAAATTTTGTTAGTTGAAAATATAGATATCCACCCAACTATCCCATATATTTGAAGAAGGGAATCGAATTATAGAATGGATGACTAACCATTCTCGTGATAATCAACATTTGGGAATTTGGTTGCCAGCAAAATTTCCTCGAACTATGGGAACTTTCTTAGAATTAATAATTTTGGACATCCAAATTCTATATTTTAACATTTGAGAAAAATACTCCTCATTAAGATTTCAATCACTTGGGATAGGAGACTATTATATACGCTGAGATGGATGTGGTTGTGGTTGGAATGGAAAGATTTTTTTAATGTAGCTGCCGTACATTGTAGATTGAAGATAATGATAAAATTATTTTATAGATTTTGTGGCACAACGATTATGGTCATTAGAGAATTCAATGATTTATTTCTATATTTTGTTAATTGAAAATATAGATATCCACCCAACTATCCATATATTTGAAGAAGGGAATCGAATTGCAGACTGGATGACTAACCATTCTTGTGATATTCAACATTTGGAATTTGGCTGCCAGCAAAATTTTCACGAACTAATGCAATTCTTCTAGAATTAATAAATTTGACATCCAAATTCTATATTTTAACATTTGAGAAAAATACTCCTCATTAAGATTTCAATCACTTGTTAGAGGAGACTATTATATACGTTGAGATGGATGTGGTTATGTTTGGAATCGAAAGATATTTTTAATGTGGCTGCCGTAGATTGTAGATTGAAGATGATGATAAAATTATTTTATAGATTTTGTGGCACAACGATTATTGTCATTGGAGGATTCAACAATTTATTTCTAAATTTTGTTAATTGAAAATATAGATATCCACCCAACTATCCCATATATTTGAAGAAGGGAATCGAATTGCAGACTGGATGACTAACCATTCTCGTGATATTCAACATTTGGGAATTTGGCTGCCGAGCAAAATTTTCACGAACTAATGCAAGTCTTTCTAGAATTAATAAATTTGGACATCCAAATTCTATATTTTAACATTTGAGAAAAATACTCCTCATTAAGATTTCAATCACTTGTTAGAGGAGACTATTATATACGTTGAGATGGATGTGGTTATGTTTGGAATGGAAAGATATTTTTAATGTGGCTACCGTAGATTGTAGATTGAACATGATGATAAAATTATTTTATAGATTTTGTGGCACAACGATTATTGTCATTGGAGGATTCAACAATTTATTCTAAATTTTGTTAATTGAAAATATAGATATCCACCCAACTATCCCATATATTTGAAGAAGGAAATCGAATTGCAGACTGGATGACTAACCATTCTTGTGATATTCAACATTTGGGAATTTGGCTGCGAGCAAAATTTTCACGAACTAATGCAAGTCTTTCTATATTTATAAATTTGGACATCCAAATTCTATATTTTAACATTTGAGAAAAATACTCCTCATTAAGATTTCAATCACTTTTAGAGGAGACTATTATATACGTTGAGATGGATGTGGTTATGTTTGGAATGGAAAGATATTTTTAATGTGGCTGCCGTAGATTGTAGATTGAACATGATGATAAAATTATTTTATAGATTTTGTGGCACAACGATTATTGTCATTGGAGGATTCAACAATTTATTTCTAAATTTTGTTAATTGAAAATATAGATATCCACCCAACTATCCCATATATTTGAAGAAGGAATCGAATTGCAGACTGGATGACTAACCATTCTTGTGATATTCAACATTTGGGAATTTGGCTGCGAGCAAAATTTTCACGAACTAATGCAAGTCTTTCTAGAATTAATAAATTTGGACATCCAAATTCTATATTTTAACATTTGAGAAAAATACTCCTCATTAAGATTTCAATCACTTGTTAGAGGAGACTATTATATACGTTGAGATGGATGTGGTTATGTTGGAATGGAAAGATATTTTTAATGTGGCTACCGTAGATTGTAGATTGAACATGATGATAAAATTATTTTATAGATTTTGTGGCACAACGATTATTGTCATTGGAGGATTCAACAATTTATTTCTAAATTTTGTTAATTGAAAATATAAATATCCACCCAACTATCCAATATATTTGAGAAGAGAATTGAATTGTAGAATGGATGACTAACCATTCTCGTGATAATCAACATTTGGAATTTGTTGCCAGCAAAATTTCCACGAACTATGAGAAGACTTCTTAGAATTAATAAATTTGGACATCCAAATTCTATATTTTAACATTTGAGAAAAATACTCCTCATTAAGATTTCAATCACTTGGGAAGGAGACTATTATATACGCTGAGATGGATGTGGTTGTGTTTGGAATGGAAAGATTTTTTTAATGTGGCTGCCGTATATTGTAGATTGAAGATGATGATAAAATTATTTTATAGATTTTGTGCACAACGATTATGGTCATTGGAGAATTCAATGATTTATTTCTATATTTTGTTAATGAAAAAACAGATATCCACCCAACTATCATATATATTTGAAGAAGGAATCGAATTACAGAATGGATGACTAACCATTCTCATGATACTCGACATTTGGTAATTTGGCTGTCAGCAAAATTTCCACGAACTAATGTAAGTCTTCTTAGCATTAATATATTTGGACATCCAAATTCTATATTTTTTAACATTTAAGAAAAATACTCCTCATTAACATTTCAATCACTTGGGAGAGGAGACTATTATATACGTTGAGACGTATGTGGTTGTGCTTGTAATAGAAAGATTTTTTTAATATGGCTGCCGTAGATTGTAGATTGAAGATGATGATAAAATTATTTTGTAGATTTTTTAGCACAACAATTATGGTCATTGGAGGATTCAACGATTTATTTCTAAATTTTGTTAGTTGAAAATATAGATATCCACCCAACTATCCATATATTTGAAGAAGGGAATCGAATTATAGAATGGATGACTAACCATTCTCGTGATAATCAACATTTGGGAATTTGGTTGCCAGCAAAATTTCCTCGAACTATGGAACTTTTCTTAGAATTAATAATTTTGGACATCCAAATTCTATATTTTAACATTTGAGAAAAATACTCCTCATTAAGATTTCAATCACTTGGGATAGGAGACTATTATATACGCTGAGA
Source organism: Paulownia fortunei (assembly GCA_019321725.1). Taxonomy (NCBI): domain Eukaryota; kingdom Viridiplantae; phylum Streptophyta; class Magnoliopsida; order Lamiales; family Paulowniaceae; genus Paulownia; species Paulownia fortunei. The sequence continues at coordinate 17,150 of JAGSPU010001507.1, forward strand.
TGGATGTGGTTGTGGTTGGAATGGAAAGATTTTTTTAATGTAGCTGCCGTACATTGTAGATTGAAGATAATGATAAAATTATTTTATAGATTTTGTGGCACAACGATTATGGTCATTAGACAATTCAATGATTTATTTCTATATTTTGTTAATTGAAAATATAGATATCCACCCAACTATCCCATATATTTGAAGAAGAGATTCGAATTGCAGACTGGATGACTAACCATTCTTGTGATATTCAACATTTGGGAATTTGGCTGCGAGCAAAATTTTCACGAACTAATGCAAGTCTTCCTAGAATTAATAAATTTGGACATCCAAATTCTATATTTTAACATTTGAGAAAAATACTCTACATTAAGATTTCAATCACTTGTTAGAGGAGACTATTATATACGTTGAGATGGATGTGGTTATGTTTGGAATCGAAAGATATTTTTAATGTGGCTGCCGTAGATTGTAGATTGAAGATGATGATAAAATTATTTTATAGATTTCATGGCACAACAATTATAGTCATTGGAGGATTTAACGATTTATTTCTAAATTTTGTTAGTTGAAAATATAGATATCCACCCAACTATCCCATATATTTGAAAAAGGGAATCGAATTGCAGAATGGATGACTAACCATTCTTGTGATACTCAATATTTGGGAATTTGGCTGCCAGCAAAATTTCCACGAACTATGATAAGACTTCTTAGAATTAATAAATTTGGACATCCAAATTCTATATTTTAACATTTGAGAAAAATACTCCTCATTAAGATTTTAATCACTTGGGAGAGCAGACTTTTATGTATGCTGAGATGGATGTGGTTGTGCTTGTAATGGAAAGATTTTTTTAATGTGGCTGCGTAGATTGTAGATTGAAGATGATGATAAAATTATTTTATAGATTTTGTGGCACAACGATTATGGTCATTGGAGGATTTAACGATTTATTTCTAAATTTTGTTAATTGAAAATATAGATATCCACCCAACTATCCCATATATTTGAAAAAGGGAATCGAATTGCAAAATGGATGACTGACCATTCTCGTGATACTCAATATTTGGGAATTTGGCTGCCAGTAATATATCCACGAACTATGACAAGTCTTTCTAGAATTAATAAATTTGGACATCCAAATTCTATATTTTAACATTTGAGAAAAATACTCCTCATTAAGATTTCAATAACTTGGGAGAGAATACTATTATATACGTTGAGATGGATGTGGTCGTGCTTGGAATGGAAAGATTTTTTTAATGTGGCTGCCATAGATTGTAGATTGAATATGATAATAAAATTATTTTATAGATTTTGTGGCACAATGATTATGGTCATTGGAGGATTGAACGATTTATTTCTAAATTTTGTTAATTGAAAATATAGATATCCACCCAACTGTCCCATATATCTGAAGAAGGGAATCGAATTGCAGAATGGATGACTAACCATTCTCATGGTACTCAACATTTGGAAATTTGGTTGCCAGCAAAATTCACAAACTATGACAAGACTTCTTAGAATTAATAAATTTCGACATCCAAATTCTATATTTTAACATTTGAGAAAAACACTCCTCATTAAGATTTCAATAACTTGGGAGAGGAGACTATTATATACGTTGAGATGGATGTGGTCGTGCTTGGAATGGAAAGATTTTTTTAATGTGGCTGCCGTAGATTGTAGATTGAATATGATAATAAAATTATTTTATCGATTTTGTGGCACAACGATTATGGTCATTGGAGGATTGAACGATTTATTTCTAAATTTTGTTAATTGAAAATATAGATATCCACCCAACTATCCTATATATTTGAAGTCTTCCTAGAATAAATAAATTTCAACATCCAAATTCTATATTTTAACATTTGAGAAAAATACTCCTCATTAAGATTTTAATCACTCGGGAGAGGAGACTATTATATACGCTGAGATGGATGTGGTCGTGCTTGGAATGGAAAGATTTTTTTAATGTGGCTGTCATAGATTATAGATTGAAGATGATGATAAAATTATTTTATAGATTTTGTGGCACAACGATTATGGTCATTGGAGGATTCAACGATTTATTTCTAAATTTGGTTAATTGAAAATATAGATATCCATCCAACTATCCCATATATTTGAAGAAGGGAATCGAATTGCAGAATGGATGACTAACCATTCTCGTGATACTCAATATTTGGGAATTTGGTTGCCAGCAAAATTTCCACGAACTATGCGAGGACTTCTTAGAATTAATAAATTTGGACATCCAAATTCTATATTTTAACATTTAAGAAAAATACTCCTCATTAACATTTCAATCACTTAGGATAGGAGACTATTATATACGCTGAGATGGATGTGGTTCTGCTTGGAATGGAAAGATTTTTTTAATGTGACTGCCGTATATTGTACATTGAATATGATGATAAAATTATTTTATAGATTTTGTGGCACAACGATTATGGTCATTGGAGAATTCAATGATTTATTTCTATATTTTGTTAATTGAAAAAACTGATATCCACCCAACTATCATATATATTTGAAGAAGGAATCGAATTACAGAATGGATGACTAACCATTCTCATGATACTCGACATTTGGTAATTTGGCTGGCAGCAAAATTTCCACGAACTAATGCAAGTCTTCTTAGAATTAATAAATTTGGACATCCAAATTCTATATTTTAACATTTGAGAAAAATACTCCTCATTAAGATTTTAATCACTTGGGAGAGGAGACTATTATATACGCTGAGATGTATGTGGTTGTGCTTGGAAAAGAAAGATTTTTTTAATGTGACTGCCGTAGATTGTAGAGTGAAGATGATGATAAAATTTTTTATAGATTTTGTGGCACAACGATTATGGTCATTGGAGGATTCAACGATTTATTTCTAAATTTTGTTAATTGAAAATATAGATATCCACCCAACTATCCCATATATTTGAAGAAGGGAATCGAATTGCAGAATGGATGACTAACCATTCTCGTGATACTCAATATTTGGGAATTTGGTTGCCAGCAAAATTTCCACGAACTATGCGAAGACTTCTTAGAATTAATAAATTTGGACATCCAAATTCTATATTTTAACATTTAAGAAAAATACTCCTCATTAAGATTTCAATCACTTGGGATAGGAGACTATTATATACGCTGAGATGGATGTGGTTGTGCTTGGAATGGAAAGATTTTCTTAATGTGGCTGCCGTATATTGTAGATTGAATATGATGATAAAATTATTTTATAGATTTTGTGGCACAACGATTATGGTCATTGGAGAATTCAATGATTTATTTCTATATTTTGTTAATTGAAAAAACAGATATCCACCCAACTATCATATATATTTGAAGAAGGGAATCGAATTACAGAATGGATGACTAACCATTCTCATGATACTCGACATTTGGTAATTTGGCTGGCATCAAAATTCCATGAACTAATGCAAGACTTCTTAGAATTAATAAATTTGGACATCCAAATTCTATATTTTGACATTTGAGAAAAATACTCCTCATTAAGATTTCAATAACTTGGGAGAGGAGACTATTATATACGTTGAGATGGATGTGGTCGTGCTTGGAATGGAAAGATTTTTTTAATGTGGCTGTCGTAGATTGTAGATTAAATATGATAATAAAATTATTTTATAGATTTTGTGGCACAACGATTATGGTCATTGGAGGATTGAACGATTTATTTCTAAATTTTGTTAATTGAAAATATAGATATCCACCCAACTATCCATATATTTGAAGTCTTCCTAGAATAAATAAATTTCAACATCCAAATTCTATATTTTAACATTTGAGAAAAATACTCCTCATTAAGATTTTAATCACTCGGGAGAGGAGACTGTTATATACGCTGAGATGGATGTGGTCGTGCTTGGAATGGAAAGATTTTTTTAATGTGGCTGTCGTAGATTATAGATTGAAGATGATGATAAAATTATTTTATAGATTTTGTGGCACAACGATTATGGTCATTGGAGGATTCAACGATTTATATCTAAATTTTGTTAATTGAAAATATAGATATCCACCCAACTATCCCATATATGTGAAGAAGGGAATCGAATTGCAGAATGGATGACTAACCATTCTCATGATACTCAACATTTGGGAATTTGGTTGCCAACAAAATTTCCAATAACTATTACAATACTTATTAGAATTAAGAAATTTGGACATCCAAATTCTATATTTTAACATTTGAGAAACATACTCATTAAGATTTCAATCACTTGCGAGAGGAGACTATTATATACGTTGAGATGTATGTGGTTGTGCTTGGAATAGAAAGATTTTTTTAGTATGGCTATCGTAGATTATAGATTGAAGATGATGATAAAATTATTTTATAGATTTTGTGGCACAACGATTATGGTCATTGGAGAATTGAACGATTTATTTCTAAATTTTGTTAATTGAAAATATAGATATCCACCCAACTATCCCATATATCTGAAGAAGGGAATCGAATTGCAGAATGAATGACTAACCATTCTCATGATACTCAACATTTGGAAATTTGGTTGCCAGCAAAATTCACGAAATATGACAAGACTTCTTAGAATTAATAAATTTGGACATCCAAATTCTATATCTTAACATTTGAGAAAAATACTCCACATTAAGATTTCAATAACTTGGGAGAGGAGACTATTATATACGTTGAGATAGATGTGGTCGTGCTTGGAATGGAAAGATTTTTTTAATGTGGCTGCCGTAGATTGTAGATTGAATATGATAATAAAATTATTTTATAGATTTTGTGGCACAACGATTATGGTCATTGGAGGATTGAACGATTTATTTCTAAATTTTGTTAATTGAAAATATAGATATCCACCCAACTATCCCATATATTTGAAGTCTTCCTAGAATAAATAAATTTCAACATCCAAATTCTATATTTTAACATTTGAGAAAAATACTCCTCATTAAGATTTTAATCACTCGGGAGAGGAGACAATTATATACGCTGAGATGGATGTGGTTATGTTTGGAATGGAAATATATTTTTAATGTGGCTGCCGTAGATTGTAGATTGAAGATGATGATAAAATTATTTTATAGATTTTGTGGCACAACGATTATGGTCATTGGAGGATTGAACGATTTATTTGTAAATTTTGTTAATTGAAAATATAGATATCCACCCAACAATCCCATATATTTGAAGAAGGGGATCGAATTGCAGAATGGATGACTAACCATTCTCATGATACTCAACATTTGGGAATTTGGTTGCGAACAAAATTTCAATAACTATGACAAGACTTATTAGAATTAATAAATTTCGACATCCAAATTCTATATTTTAACATTTGAGAAAAATACTCCTCATTAAGATTTTAATCACTTGGGAGAGTAGACTTTTATATAAGCTAAGATGGATGTGGTTGTGGTTGTAATGGTAAGATTTTTTTAATATGGCTGTCATAGATTATAGATTGAAGATGATGATAAAATTGTTTTATAGATTTTGTGGCACAACGATTATGGTCATTGGAGGATTGAACTATTTATTTCTTAATTTTGTTAATTGAAAATATAGATATCCACCCTACTATCCCATATATTTGAAGTCTTCCTAGAATAAATAAATTTCAACATCCAAATTCTATATTTTAACATTTGAGAAAAATACTCCTCATTAAGATTTTAATCACTCGGGAGAGGAGACTATTATATACGCTGAGATGGATGTGGTTATGTTTGGAATGGACAATATTTTTAATGTGGCTGCCGTAGATTGTAGATTGAAGATGATGATAAAATTATTTTATAGATTTTGTGGCACAACGATTATGGTCATTGGAGGATTGAACGATTTATTTGTAAATTTTGTTAATTGAAAATATAGATATCCACCCAACTATCCCATATATTTGAAGAAGGGGATCGAATTGCAGAATGGATGACTAACCATTCTCATGATACTCAACATTTGGGAATTTGGTTGCCAACAAAATTTCCAATAACTATGACAAGACTTTAGAATTAATAAATTTGGACATCCAAATTCTATATTTTAACATTTGAGAAAAATACTCATTAAGATTTCAATCACTTGCGAGAGGAGACTATTATATACGCTGAGATGTATGTGGTTGTGCTTGGAATAGAAAGATTTTTTTAATGTGGCTATCGTAGATTATAGATTGAAGATGATGATAAAATTATTTTATAGATTTTGTGGCACAACGATTATGGTCATTGGAGGATTGAACGATTTATTTCTAAATTTTGTTAATTGAAAATATAGATATCCACCCAACTATCCATATATCTGAAGAAGGGAATCGAATTGCAGAATGGATGACTAACCATTCTCATGATACTCAACATTTGGGAATTTGGTTGCCAGCAAAATTCACGAACTATGACAAGACTTATTAGAATTAATAAATTTGGACATCCAAATTCTATATTTTAACATTTGAGAAAAATACTGCTCATTAAGATTTCAATAACTTGGGAGAGGAGACTATTATATACGTTGAGATGGATGTGGTCGTGTTGGGAATGGAAAGATTTTTTTAATGTGGCTGCCGTTGATTGTAGATTGAATATGATAATAAAATTATTTTATAGATTTTGTGGCACAACGATTATGGTCATTGGAGGATTGAACGATTTATTTCTAAATTTTGATATTTGAAAATATAGATATCCACCCAACTATCCCATATATTTGAAGTCTTCCTAGAATAAATATATTTCAACATCCAAATTCTATATTTTAACATTTGAGAAAAATACTCCTCATTAAGATTTTAATCACTTGGGAGAGGAGACTATTATATACGCTGAGATGGATGTGGTCGTGCTTGGAATAGAAAGATTTTTTTAATGTGGCTGTCGTAGATTATAGATTGAAAATGATGATAAAATTATTTTATAGATTTTGTGGCACAACGATTATGGTCATTGGAGGATTCAACAATTTATTTCTAAATTTTGTTAATTGAAAATATAGATATCCACCCAACTATCCATATATTTGAAGAAGGGAATCGAATTGCAGAATGGATGACTAACCATTCTCCATGATACTCAACATTTGGGAATTTGGTTGCCAACAAAATTTCCAATAACTATGACAAGACTTATTAGAATAATAAATTTGGACATCCAAATTCTATATTTTAACATTTGAGAAACATACTCCTCATTAAGATTTCTATCACTCGGGAGAGGAGACAATTATATACGCTGAGATGGATGTGGTTATGTTTGGAATGGAACGATATTTTTAATGTGGCTGCCGTAGATTGTAGATTGAAGATGATGAAAAAATTATTTTATAGATTTTATGGCACAACGATTATGTTCATTGGAGGATTCAACGATTTATTTCTAAATTTTGTTAATTGAAAATATAGATATCCACCCAACTATCCCATATATTTGAAGAAGGGAATCGAATTGCAGAATGGATGACTAACCATTCTCGTGATACTCAACATTTGGGAATTTGGTTGCCAACAAAATTTCCAATAACTATGACAAGACTTATTAGATTAATAAATTTGGACATCCAAATTCTATATTTTAACATTTGAGAAACATACTCCTCATTAAGATTTCTATCACTTGCGAGAGGAGACTATTATATACGCTGAGATGTATGTGGTTGTGCTTGGAATAGAAAGATTTTTTTAATGTGCCTATCGTAGATTATAGATTGAAGATGATGATAAAATTATTTTATAGATTTTGTGGCACAACGATTATGGTCATTGGAGAATTGAACGATTTATTTCTAAATTTTGTTAATTGAAAATATAGATATCCACCCAACTATCCCATATATCTGAAGAAGGGAATCGAATTGTAGAATGGATGACTAACCATTCTCATGATACTCAACATTTGGGAATTTGGTTGCCAGCAAAATTCACGAACTATGACAAGACTTGCTAGAATTAATAAATTTGGACATCCAAATTCTATATTTTAACATTTGAGAAACAGACTCCTCATTAAGATTTCTATCACTCGGAGAGGAGACAATTATATACGCTGAGATGGATGTGGTTATGTTTGGAATGGAACGATATTTTTAATGTGGCTGCCGTAGATTGTAGATTGAAGATGATGATAAAATTATTTTATAGATTTTGTGGCACAACGATTATGTTCATTGGAGGATTCAACGATTTATTTCTAAATTTTGTTAATTGAAAATATGGATATCCACCCAACTATCCCATATATTTGAAGAAGGGAATCGAATTGCAGAATGGATGACTAACCATTCTCGTGATACTCAATATTTGGGAATTTGGCTGCCAGCAAAATTTCCACGAACTATGACAAGACTTCTTAGAATTAAAAATTTGGACATCCAAATTCTATATTTTTCACATTTGAGAAAAATACTCCTCATTAAGATTTTAATCACTTGGGAGATGAGACTTTTATATACGCTGAGATGGATGTGGTTGTGTTTGTAATGGAAAGATTTTTTTAATGTGGCTGTTGTAGATTGTATATTGAAGATGATGATAAAATTATTTTATAGATTTTGTGGCACAACGATTATGGTCATTGGAGGATTCAACGATTTATTTCTAAATTTTATTAATTGAAAATATAGATATCCACCCAACTATCCATATATTTGAAGAAGGGAATCGAATTGCAGAATGGATGACTAACCATTCTCATGATACTCAACATTTGGGAATTTGGTTGCCAACAAAATTTCCAATAACTATGACAAGACTTATTAGAATTAATAAATTTGGACATCCAAATTCTATATTTTAACATTTGATAAAAATACTCCTCATTAAGGTTTCAATCACTTGGGAGAGGAGACTATTATATACGCTGAGATGGATGTGGATGTGCTTGGAATGGAAAGATTTTTTTAATGTGGCTGTCACAGATTGTAGATTGAAGATGATGATAAAATTATTTTGTAGATTTTATGGCACAACGATTATGGTCATTGGAGGATTGAACGATTTATTTCAAAATTTTGTTAATTGAAAATATAGATATCCACCCAACTATCCATATATTTGAAGTGTTCCTAGAATAAATAAATTTCGACATCCAAATTCTATATTTTAACATTTGAGAAAAATACTCCTCATTAAGATTTCAATCACTCGGGAGAGGAGACTATTATATACCCTGAGATGGATGTGGTTGTGCTTGGAATGGAAAGATTTTTTTAATGTGGCTGCCGTAAGATTGTAGATTGAAGATGATGATATAATTATTTTATAGATTTTGTGGCACAACGATTATGGTCATTGGAGGATTCAACGATTTATTTCTAAATTTTGTTAATTGAAAATATAGATATCCACCCAACTATCCCATATATTTGAAGAAGGGAATCGAATTGCAGAATGGATGACTAACCATTCTCATGATACTCAACATTTGGGAATTTGGTTGCAACAAAAATTTCCACGAACTATTACAAGTCTTCTTAGAAATAATAAATTTGGACACCCAAATTCTATATTTTAACATTTGAGAAAAATACTCCTCATTAAGATTTTAATCACTTGGGAGATGAGACTTTTATATACGCTGAGATGGATGTGGTTGTGTTTGTAATGGAAAGATTTTTTTAATGTGGCTGTTGTAGATTGTATATTGAAGATGATGAAATAAAATTATTTTATAGATTTTGTGGCACAACGATTATGGTCATTGGAGGATTCAACGATTTATTTCTAAATTTTATTAATTGAAAATATAGATATCCACCCAACTATTCCATATATTTGAAGAAGGGAATCGAATTGCAGAATGGATGACTAACCATTCTCATGATACTCAACATTTGGAAATTTGGTTGCCAACAAAATTTCCAATAACTATGACAAGACTTATTAGAATTAATAAATTTGGACATCCAAATTCTATATTTTAACATTTGATAAAAATACTCCTCATTAAGGTTTCAATCACTTGGAGAGGAGACTATTATATACGCTGAGATGGATGTGGATGTGCTTGGAATGGAAAGATTTTTTTAATGTGGCTGTCACAGATTGTAG
>JAGSPU010000614.1:0-29134 GCA_019321725.1 Paulownia fortunei
AATTTTTTTAAAATGGAAATGTACGAGACCAAGGGCACATAGTATATTATTTTATGTGGAACTTCAAGTTTGAATAAGTGTGAGTTAACCGATGCAGGGCTCACCGAAGTGAATCTCTACTACAATTCTTAGTGCACGGTAAATTGGGCAAGAAACGAGAGTACTATAGTGTTTTGCACAAAAACTTATATTTCGGTGATCTCCTAATTTACAAAGAAAAGTACAAGAACACTATAGCTCAAATTTGAGTTTGAACTTGTAGATTTGATTATGAAAACACATGACACCATATGCAAGTTTATTTTATGCATTGTATGAATCATCTTTAACTTTTAACCCCATGAAATATATAGATTTGAATCATTTTTAACTATTAATTTGTGGAGGAATAACAATGGTTGGGAGTGATTCAATCTTTGCATCAAACTCTTTTTAATTAGTTAAATAACATACACAAACTCATAATATGACTCAACAAATTGACATTTATATCAAACGAACTACGACACTTGTTAAGATGAGGTAGAATTTAAATTGTTGGAAACAAAAAAGAAGAGAGACCAATTCGTTGTTGTCTTATATAGAACTTCAAATTTGTCGTTATAGTTTCAATCTAGATGTGTTAACTAATATGGACTGCATACATGCTAACCTCTTGTAGAACCAATATGTCTAATCGAAATGAACTTATGTACAAGTTCGGTTTACTTGGATTCGGATTGTCATTCAATGTCTAACGTACACAAAAATAATGCTTTGACTTAAATTTGATCGTAAATGAAAATTGATTGGATAGAGAAAACACATATGAGACTACGTGAGTGTAATGTTGTTTTGTGAATTATATTAAGTCGTCTTAGGTTTTGATAAGGGATGAAATAAGGAATGTCGGGACTCACCAAACATCTTCTGAGAGTCTTTGTGCCCACTTTAACAAAAACTTAATGAGATGATGTAAAAACTTCGACCAGGAATGTGGAAAGTGTCTGAATTAATTTATATTTTTAATTAAACTATTGCATAGTCATCACAACAATTAAGCTGAATAAATATCAATTTTTTTAAAATGGAAATGTACGAGACCAAGGGCACATAGTATATTATTTTATGTGGAACTTCAAGTTTGAATAAGTGTGAGTTGACCGATGCAGGGCTCACCGAAGCGAATCTCTACTACAATTCTTAGTGCACGGTAAATTGGGCAAGAAACGAGAGTACTATAGTGTTTTGCACAAAAACTTAGATTTCGGTGATCTCCTAATTTACAAAGAAAAGTACAAGAACACTATAGCTCAAATTTGAGTTTGAACTTGTAGATTTGATTATGAAAACACATGAGACCATATGCAAGTTTATTTTATGCATTGTATGAATCATCTTTAACTTTTAACCCCATGAAATATATAGATTTGAATCATTTTTAACTATTAATTTGTGGAGGAATAACAATGGTTGGGAGTGATTCAATCTTTGCATCAAACTCTTTTTAATTAGTTAAATAACATACACAAACTCAGAATATGACTCAACAAATTGACATTTATATCAAACGAACTACGACACTTGTTAAGATGAGGTAGAATTTAAATTGTTGGAAACAAAAAAGAGGAGAGACCAATTCGTTGTTGTCTTATATAGAACTTCAAATTTGTCGTTATAGTTTCAATCTAGATGTGTTAACTAATGTGGACTGCATACATGCTAACCTCTTGTAGAACCAATATGTCTAATCGAATCGAGAGCGAAATGAACTTATGTACAAGTTCGGTTTACTTGGATTCGGATTGTCATTCAATGTCTAACCTACACAAAAATAATGCTTTGACTTAAATTTGATCGTAAATGAAAATTGATTGGATAGAGAAAACACATATGAGACTACGTGAGTTTACGTTTTGTGAATTATATTAAGTCGTCTTAGGTTTTGATAAGGGATGAAATAAGGAATGTCGGGACTCACCAAACATCTTCTGAGAGTCTTTGTGCCCACTTTAACAAAAACTTAATGAGATGATGTAAAAACTTCGACCAGGAATGTGGAAAGTGTCTGAATTAACTTATATTTTTAATTAAACTATTGCGTAGTCATCACAACAATTAAGCTGAATAAATATCAATTTTTTCAAAATGGAAACATACGAGACCAAGGGCACATAGTATATTATTTTATGTGGAACTTCAAGTTTGAATAAGTGTGAGTTGACCGATGCAGGGCTCACCGAAGCGAGTCTCTACTACAATTCTTAGTGCACGGTAAATTGGGCAAGAAACGAGAGTACTATAGTGTTTTGCACAAAAACTTAGATTTCGGTGATCTCCTAATTTACAAAGAAAAGTACAAGAACACTATAGCTCAAATTTGAGTTTGAACTTGTAGATTTGATTATGAAAACACATGAGACCATATGCAAGTTTATTTTATGCATTGTATGAATCATCTTTAACTTTTAACCCCATGAAATATATAGATTTGAATCATTTTTAACTATTAATTTGTGGAGGAATAACAATGGTTGGGAGTGATTCAATCTTTGCATCAAACTCTTTTTAATTAGTTAAATAACATACACAAACTCAGAATATGACTCAACAAATTGACATTTATATCAAACGAACTACGACACTTGTTAAGATGAGGTAGAATTTAAATTGTTGGAAACAAAAAAGAGGAGAGACCAATTCGTTGTTGTCTTATATAGAACTTCAAATTTGTCGTTATAGTTTCAATCTAGATGTGTTAACTAATGTGGACTGCATACATGCTAACCTCTTGTAGAACCAATATGTCTAATCGAATCTAGAGCGAAATGAACTTATGTACAAGTTCGGTTTACTTGGATTCGGATTGTCATTCAATGTCTAACGTACACAAAAATAATGCTTTGACTTAAATTTGATCGTAAATGAAAATTTATTGGATAGAGAAAACACATATGAGACTACGTGAGTGTAATGTTGTTTTGTGAATTATATTAAGTCGTCTTAGGTTTTGATAAGGGATGAAATAAGGAATGTCGGGACTCACCAAACATCTTCTGAGAGTCTTTGTGCCCACTTTAACAAAAACTTAATGAGATGATGTAAAAACTTCGACCAGGAATGTGGAAAGTGTCTTAATTAACCTATATTTTTAATTAAACTATTGCGTAGTCATCACAACAATTAAGCTGAATAAATATCAATTTTTTCAAAATGGAAACATACGAGACCAAGGGCACATAGTATATTATTTTATGTGGATCTTCAAGTTTGAATAAGTGTGAGTTGACCGATGCAGGGCTCACCGAAACGAATCTCTACTACAATTCTTAGTGCACGGTAAATTGGGCAAGAAACGAGAGTACTATAGTGTTTTGCACAAAAACTTAGATTTCGGTGATCTCCTAATTTACAAAGAAAAGTACAAGAACACTATAGCTCAAATTTGAGTTTGAACTTGTAGATTTGATTATGAAAACACAAGACACCATATGCAAGTTTATTTTATGCATTGTATGAATCATCTTTAACTTTTAACCCCATGAAATATATAGATTTGAATCATTTTTAACTATTAATTTGTGGAGGAATAACAATGGTTGGGAGTGATTCAATCTTTGCATCAAACACTTTTTAATTAGTTAAAAAACATACACAAACTCATAATATGACTCAACAAATTGACATTTATATCAAACGAACTACGACACTTGTTAAGATGAGGTAGAATTTAAATTGTTGGAAACAAAAAAGAGGAGAGACCAATTCGTTGTTGTCTTATATAGAACTTCAAATTTGTCGTTATAGTTTCAATCTAGATGTGTTAACTAATGTGGACTGCATACATGCTAACCTCTTGTAGAACCAATATGTCTAATCGAATCGAGTTAAATCTATTAGTTTGTCTCAAACAATAACAAAAAATATGAAGATAACAGGAAGACAAAGTACTGTTAGTCTTCCTCTCAATTTATTAGTTATGTTTCAACTTTGTATCGATATTTAAAAGTCATGTCAGCGCGATAAAAGATTTAGTAACATACTTTCAAATTTTAAAATATTTTCATTCTTTTAATTATTATTGATCAATATTTTAAAGTTAAATTAATTGTATATTTCAACCAAATACTATCTGAGAACATAAAATTTATTTTCTTTTAAAATATTCAATACATAATACGAAATTAAAATATATTTACTTTTAGAATATTCAATACACATTATTCATTTTCGTATTTAGTTTACTTTGCATTTTTTTTAGAGAATTTGTAACTTCTTAGAAAACTAATTTTTTTTAGTTTTTGTCCTAGTAAGATTGTGTATATATTTTTAAATTAAATATCAGAAAATAAAGAGAAACTTTTATTCCATTTTTAAAATTAATTTATGCACCTTAGTTATTCTGAACAAAAACTATTTAGTACTATCCAAGGAATTAAAATAAGTTCACTTTTAAAATATAAATACACACTATTTGTTGTTTTTATTTTATCGCTTTTTCTAAATTTTAAATTTTTTAAATATTTTTTAATTTTGAGTTATTGTGCTTGTATAATTTAGCATATTCTTTTAAATTATGTTTCATAAAATGCAAAAAAAATATATCATTAAATAAATTATTTAAATCTGCAAATTTGTCTTTAACAATGACAATAATTAAAAAGAGAAAAATAGTTATGTTTTTTTTAGATTTTATATTTTAGAATATTTATATAATGTTTACTCATTCTAAATAAAAACTATTTAACACTAACAATGGAACTGAAATATATATATTTTAAAAATATTCTTGACATATTATTTATATCTTTATTTAATTGATTCCATTTTTCTAGGTTTTAAAAATTCTAAATATTTATATTTGGAATTATGTGCAAGTAAAATTATGTATATAAGTTTAAATTGAATATCGTAAAATAAAGAAAATCTTTAATTACACTTTTAACTTTTACTTTAGTTATTCAAAATTGAAACAATTTAATACTATCATTTAAAATAAGTTTACTTCGAACACACACTGTTTATTTAATTTTAATTTTTTTAGATTTTATTTTTTAAATATTTCTAATTTTGAGTTATTGTGCCTATAAGATTTAGTATGTACCTTTAAATTAAATTTCATAAAATATAGAAAAACCTTTCAAAATACTTTTAAAAATAAACTATTTTAATTAATTTTATATATTCTTGGGCTAATACACTAAGGTTAAATTAATTACATAATTCCAACAAATACTATCCAACGAACTAAAATATGTTACTTTTAAAATATTCAATACGTGTAATGAATTTATGTACTTAATTTATGTTGCGTTTTTGTTAGATTTTTAACTTTTTAAATATTATTAAATTCTTTATGTTATTCTAACTAAACTATTTAATCCACATTTAACAATCATACTATTGAATTCTGAAAAATATTTTAGTTATTTCTATGTCCTCTATCCTAAAGTTAAATTAATTGTATAATTCATCAAAATACTGGCTAACGAATTAAAATATATTAACTTTTGAAATATTCAAAACATATTTTTTAAGTTTTT
The DNA here is from genome assembly GCA_019321725.1 of Paulownia fortunei. Taxonomy (NCBI): domain Eukaryota; kingdom Viridiplantae; phylum Streptophyta; class Magnoliopsida; order Lamiales; family Paulowniaceae; genus Paulownia; species Paulownia fortunei. The sequence goes on from JAGSPU010000614.1 coordinate 5,523, forward strand.
TTAGATTTATATTGGAATGTTTTTAATTTTTAAAATTTTAAACGTTTGTATTTTTTTTATTGTGCTAGTATGATTTCGTATATACTTTTAGATTAAATGGCAAATAATAGAGAAAAAAGTTTAATTTTATAGTAAAATTAAAATGTATACTTTAGTTATTCTAAATAAAAACTATTTAATACTATCTAAGGAATTGAAATATATTTACGTTTAAATTATTTATTACATTTTATTTTTTAAATTTGATTGTATTTATTAGATTTTAAAAATTTTAATTCTTTTTATTTCTGAGTTATTGTGCTAGTAAAATTCAGTATATACTATTACAATACATTTCATAAAATAATTATAAAAATTTAAATTAAAAAATCTGTTAAATCTATTAGTTTGTCTCAAACAATAACAATAAATATGAAGATAACAGGAAGACAAAGTACTGTTAGTCTTCCTCTCAATTTATTAGTTATGTTTCAACTTTGTATCGATATTTAAAAGTCATGTCAGCGTGCTAAAAGATTTAGTAACATACTTTCATATTTTAAAATATTTTCATTCTTTTAATTATTATTGATCAATATTTTAAAGTTAAATTAATTGTATATTTCAACCAAATACTATCTGAGAACATAAAAATAAAAAACTATTTAATACTATCAATGGAACTGAAATATATATATTTTAAAAATATTCGTGACATATTATTTATATCTTTATCTAATTGATTCCATTTTTCTAGGTTTTAAAAATTCTAAATATTTATATATGGAATTATGTGCTAGTAAAATTATATATATAAGTTTAAATTGAATATCGTAAAATAAAGAAAACCTTTAATTACACTTTTAACTTTTACTTTAGTTATTCAAAATTGAAACTATTTAATACTATCATTTAAAATAAGTTTACTTCGAACACAAACTGTTTATTTAATTTTAATTTTTTTAGATTTTATTTTTTAAATATTTCTAATTTTGAGTTATTGTGCCTATAAGATTTAGTATGTACCTTTAAATTAAATTTCATAAAATATAGAAAAGCCTTTCAAAATACTTTTAAAAATAAACTATTTTAATTAATTTTATATATTCTTGGGCTAATACACTAAGGTTAAATTAATTACATAATTCCAACAAATACTATCCAACGAACTAAAATATGTTACTTTTAAAATATTCAATACGTGTAATAAATTTATGTACTTAATTTATGTTGCGTTTTTGTTAGATTTTTAACTTTTTAAATATTATTAAATTCTTTATGTTATTCTAATTAAAACTATTTAATCCCCATTTAACAATCATACTATTGAATTCTGAAAAATATTTTAGTTATTTCTATGTCCTCTATCCTAAAGTTAAATTAATTGTATAATTCATCAAAATACTAGCTAACGAATTAAAATATATTAACTTTTGAAATATTCAAAACATATTTTTTAAGTTTTTTTAGATTTATATTGCAATGTTTTTAATTTTTAAAATTTTAAATGTTTGTATTTTTTTTATTGTGCTAGTATGATTTCGTATATACTTTTAAATTAAATGGCAAATAATAGAGAAAAAGGTTTAATTTTATAGTAAAATTAAAATATATACTTTAGTTATTCTAAATAAAAATTGATAAATGCATATTTTGACATATTTTTATATCAAATCCTTTATACTTTTCTTGCTTTATTCTTGTTAATATTATTGTTTTATTAATATTTTGTGTTAGAGAATAAATGGAAGCATGTTTCCAAACTTGTGTAGTTTTTGTAATTTGAGCATAACTTCATGATCAAAAGCTCTATGGACCTAAAGCTTATTTCATTTGAAAGCCAAGAGATAGAGGTACAACTTTTATGTTGGAGGCTCAGCCCAATTCAGTTTTGATGATAGCAGAAAATTTGTTCAAGTAATTATACAAAATGGATCACCAAAATTCGGATCAGAGTTCAGCCCAGTATTGACTTATTTTACCAATTCGGTTATATATCTTGAGCCCAAATTTATTTTGGTCTGAAATTCGGATATGTTATACCCAAGAGGTAAATAAACAAGTTTTCTGAAGATGATGTGAAAATGTGTCGAAATGGTAAAACCATAGGCTGCAAGTTGCTGCTGATGTTACAGGGCCGCTCTTGGACATGACTCGATAATTTGACCATATCTCCTTCATCCGATCACCAAATTTGACAAAAGATATATGAAAATATATCAGTAATGAAAGATCTACAATTTTTATTCTTCACATATCTTCAAAATCTGGCTGTATCTGACCAAAAAATATAATTCAATTCAATGGATGAGAAATTTGTGTAACAACTTACCAACTCTTGGCAACTAGCATACCACTTGATTAACCCCTCTATTATTTGTTTGGCCTCTAACTTACTCCAAGTACTATAAATAGGCCATGTATTAAGCTTGTAAGAGGAAGGGGGGTAGAGGGTTTCTTTAGGCTAAGTTATCTAGTTTGTATGTTTTCTAGTATTGTAAGTTTTCTAGTAGTAATAGAAATGCATTCTCTAGTTTCTCTTATATTTTTAGTCTTTGTTACTTTTATTATGTCTTTCTAAATTTCATTTTGTTGAGGAAAAAGGGTGAATCTCTTGATGGAGGAAGAGAAATGGTTATAAGGGTAGAAATTGTTTAAGTATGTTGTATTATTATTTTTATTTTTTGATCTAAACCCTACTTGTTTTGTGGTGATTCTTGATTTATGTATCTCCAATGGCACAATAAATACTTGGGTTCATTTAGCTTATTGTACGGTTTTACCCCACCGACTGCTAATGTGAAACCTTGATTTGTTGTTGATGAAGGTGTACATAAATGCTTGATCCCATAAATAAGTGTTGGCGTTAAGAGATAATTTGCAATAGTAAGACAATATCATGATTACCTTATTGCATGAGTTATTTGATAATATCTTCCCATTGGAACCTTCATTATGTATGGATTCCAATTGTGGCAATTAATAGAGGTAAAAAGAATAAATAACCATTTCTCTACCCAAAACTCAAGAGTGGATCCCTAATCCTCAGTACTTTTATTTCTTCGATTTTTCTTTAGTTACATCATACATTAATTGTTCGTATATTTTGATTCACATAAACTCCATCTTTTTTAGAAATATAAACTTGAATTCTTCAAACAACTTCCCTGTGGATCGACCTCGGACTCACGAGAAATTTATTACTTACTACAACCTACACTTGGGTTTGCAACCTTAAAGTTGTAGCAAGTTTTTGGCGCCGTTGCCGGGGAAGGCAAGGTAAGTATTCAGATTTGTTAATATTTTTCCTTTGTAAATATAGTTTGTTTATTTTCTTTATGGATATATGGTTATATGGTATCGTAGTCATAATTCTCGACGTTTAGTAAGAAATAATTCCAAAACTTTGTTTGGAAATTTATTTAAATCATCTCCACACACTTCCACCATGGCTGAAAATAAAAGTGTCCAAGATGAAAATGAGAATCAACAGGTGCGTACCATGCGTTATTACTTGTAACCTCCTCGAAATTCTTCTCCTTCTTGTTTCATTTTTCCTCTAAATGCAAATAATTTTCGATTCAAGTCAGGTATGATCCCTTTACTTCCTAATTTCCATGGTTTAGACTCTGAAAGCCCTTACTTGCATTTAAACGAATTTGATGAAGTATGTGCCACTTTTGATGATCAAACTTGCACAAATGAGATTGTTAAGCTCAAATTATTTCCTTTCTCTTTAAAAGATAAAGCAAAAAATTGGCTTAATTCTTTAAAACCTAGGTCAATTGGCACTTGGCAAGAAATGCAAGCTGAATTCTTAAAAAAATTCTTTCCAATTCATAAAACTAATACTTTGAAAAGACAAATTCAAAATTTTTCTCAAAATTCGAATGAAGTTTTCTTTCAATGTTGGGAAAGATTTAAAAATTTGTTGAATTCATGCCCACATCATGGTTTTGAAAAATGGCGCTTAATTAGTTTCTTTTATGAAGGTTTAACTCCTGAAACAAAATAATTTGTTGAAACAATGTGTAATGGTGAGTTTCTTGATAAGGAACCTGATGAAGCCCTAGAATATCTAGATCATTTGGCAGAAAACTCTCAATCATGGCATAGTGTTAATTCTTCCGAAGGTTCTATTAGATCTAATCTTGCTAATAGTAATAAAGAAAAATATTACCTTAGCCAAGAAGATGATCTAAATGCTAGACTTGCTAGTTTAACAAGAAAAGTTGAAGCCATGGAACTTAAAAAAGTAAAGGAAATCAAATCTGTGCAAGAGGAAGAAGTTTGTAGCAATTGTGAACTTTTGGGGCACTCCACCAATGAATGTCCAAACATTCCAGTACAAGCAAATTTTATGAACACATTCAAAAAACCTTTCCATTCTCCATATTCTGAAACTTACAATCCATAATGGAGAAATCATCCCAATTTTAGTTGGCGAGATGATAACCGTGCCCAACCACCGCATTCACAAAAACCACCAAAACTTTCATTCTTATCCACCTCCACATACAAAATCCATTGAGGAGACTTTGAAAGCATTTATGCATGAACAAACAAACATCAGTAATCAGACTTCACAAGCTATCAATGAGATCAGAAGCACACTTTCAACACTGACAACTTCTTTGCATACTCATGAAAAAGGTAAATTTCCTGTTCAACCTCAACCTAATCCTTCTACTTAGTGTCATGTTTCTTCTTCAGGTGAAAATACAGTCAAGGAGGCTAATTCAGTTACAACTCTTCGGAATGGAAAAATTATTGACAAGACTATTCATCCCAAGAAGAAAGTTTCTAATCCACCTCCAGAAATGAAAAATGGAAATAGTCTTGACGATGAAGGTAAGTTTGAAGAAGGTAAGTGTGAAAATGATGAAAAACAAAAATATTTAGCTCCAGCACCCTTTCCTCAAAGATTGCAAGCAACTCAGAAATTGAACTCAAATGCTGAAATTTATGAAATTTTAAACAAGTCAAGATTAATATTCCATTATTGGATGCAATCAAGCAAGTTCCACCTTATGCCAAATTTTTGAAAGATTTATGTACAATCAAAAGAAAACATCATGTACAAAAGAAGGCATTTTTAACTGAAAGTGTTAGTTCAATCATTCAATAATTCACTCCACCAAAGTACAAAGATCCAAGTTGTCCAATCATTTCATGTATCATAGGAAACACTAGAATAGAGCGTGCTTTGCTTGATCTTGGTGCTAGTGTAAATCTTCTACCTTTCTCAGTTTATGAACAGTTAGGTTTGGGTGAACTTAAAACAACTTCTGTTGTACTCCAACTAGCTGATCGTTCAATTAAAGTTCCAAAGGGAATAGTAGAAGATGTGTTGGTACAAATTGATAAGTTTTACTTTCCAGTTGATTTCATTGTTTTGGACACAGAGCCTGTTGCACAAACACATACACAAATTCCTATCATTTTGGGTCGTCCTTTTCTTGCAACTTCAAATGCTTTGATCAATTATAGAAATGGTATTTTGAAGTTATCATTTGGAAATATGACTTTGGAACTAAATGTGTTTAATGTTTGTATGCAACCTGCAGAAGATGTCGAAGTACATGAAGTGGATTCAATTGAGGAACTTGTTCATGAATACTTTACTACTACTAACTCTTCAGATTCTTTGGAGACTTGTTTTGAAAGTGAAAGTATTTATAAAAAGGAACAAACTAATACTATCTCTGAATTTTTGCAGGTACAAGAAAAATATTTTTGGAAGCCAAGGTTCGAAGAACTTTCATCATCAACAGTAAAATCTATTCCATCAAGTATTAAAGCTCCCGTGTTGAATTGAAACCTTTGCCAGTTAATTTGAAATACTCTTTTTTGGGTGAGAATGAGACTTTTCCAGTAATAATTTCTTCCAAACTCGATGCATCTCAAGAAGGTAAGTTGATCGAAACTCTGAAAATGCATAAGAATGCTTTAGGATGGACCATTGTTGATATTAAAGGTATTAATCCTTTCATTTGCACACATAAGATCTATCTAGAGGAAAATGCTAAACCATCTAGAGAAATGCAACGAAGGCTAAATCCTAATATGAAAGAAGTAGTAAGAAATGAAGTCATTAAACTCTTAGATAATGGAATCATTTATTCTATTTCTGATAGCAAATGGGTAAGTCCTACTCAAGTTGTACCTAAAAAATCTGGAGTTACTGTAGTCAAGAATGAGAATGATGAATTAATCCCAACTAGGACTGTTATGGTTGGCGAATGTGCATTGACTATAGAAAACTCAACTCAGTTACTAGAAAATATCATTTTCCATTACCTTTCATGGATCAAATTTTAGAAAGAGTTGCAGGACATAAATTTTATTGCTTTTTAGATGGATATTCTGGGTATAATCAAATTGCAATTGCACTTGAAGATCAAGAGAAAACAACTTTTACATGTCCTTTTGGTACTTTTGCATATCGAATGATGCCTTTTGGATTATGTAATGCACCAGCTACATTCCAACGATGCATGCTTAGTATTTTTAGTGACATGGTTGAACGTTTTCTTGAAGTCTTCATGGATGATTTTTCTGTTTTTGGTAATTCATTTGATGATTGCTTATCTAATTTAGAAAAGTTTTGATCAGGTGTGAAGAAAAGAATCTTGTGCTTAATTGGGAGAAATGTCACTTCATGGTAACAACTGGTATTGTTCTTGGACACATTATATCATCAGAAGGTATTGAGGTTAATAAATCTAAAATTGAGTTAATTGCCAATTTGCCAACACCAAAAACTGTGAAGGAGATTAGATCATTTTTAGGACATGCTGGTTTTATAGAAGATTTATCAAAGATTTTAGTATAATATCTAAACCTTTGTGTAATCTTCTAACAAAAGACACTATTTTTGAATGAACTGAAAACTGTGAAAATGCTTTTATTAAGCTTAAAAGCATGCTTACGTCTGCTCCAATCATGCAACCTCCAAATTGGACTTTACCTTTTGAAATAATATGTGATGCTAGTGATTATGCTGTTGGAGTTGTCTTGGGACAAAGAAAAGATAAAAATCATATGTTATTTACTATGCAAGTAAAACTTTAAATGGTTCTCAATTGAATTATACAACAACTGAAAAAGAATTACTTGCTGTAGTTTTTGCATTGGACAAATTTCGATCTTATCTTGTTGGCTCACCAATTGTTGTTTTCCGTGATCATGCAGCTTTGAAATATCTTTTGTCAAAAAAAGATGCTAAACCAAGACTGATTAGGTGGATTCTCTTACTCCAGGAATTTAATATTACTATTCGAGATAAAAATGGAGTAGAGAATATAGTGGTTGATCATTTATCGAGACTTGTTTGTGATGACTCGTTTCAAACCACACCTATTAATGATACTTTCCCTAATGAATAATTATTTAATGTTTCTATTTTACCTTGGTTTGCTGACATTGTTAATTTTCTTGTGACAGGAAAGATGCCATCGCATTGGAACTCTCAAGACAAAAAGAAGTTTTTGACTGAGGTTAAAAAAAATTATTGGGATGATCCATACCTATTCAAATATTGTCCAGATCAAATCTTTCGAAGATGTGTGCCTGACAATGAGATATGTAATATTGTCAAATTTTGTCATTCAGAAGCATGTGGTGGTCATTTTTCTGTAAAGAAAACTACTGCAAAAATCTTGCAATGTGGATTTTATTGGCCAACTCTTTTCAAAGATACTTACACTTTTTGCAAAAGTTGTGAAAATTGTCAAAAGTTAGGGTCCCTTTCAAAGAGAAATATGATGCCCCTACACCCTATCCTAGTGATTGAAATCTTTGACTGTTGGGGTATTGATTTTATGGGGCCATTTCCATTATCATTTGGTTTTCTTTACATATTGGTTGCCATAGATTATGTTTCAAAATGGATCGAGGCAATTCCTTGTCGAAACAATGATCACAAAATAGTGATAAATTTTTTGAAAGAAAATATTTTAAGTCGATTTGGAATTCCTAGATCTATTATCAGTGATGGGGGAAAATATTTTTGTAACAAAGTTTTCGGAACTTTAATGAAGAAATATGGAATCGTACATAAAGTTGCAACCCCTTATCACCCTCAAACAAATGGACAAGTTGAACTTGCAAATAGGGAGATAAAACAAATTTTGGAGAAAACAGTTAACCCAAATCGTAAAGATTGGTCTCTTAGACTTACCGATACACTTTGGGCATACAGAACTCCTTTCAAAACATCATTAGGCATGTCTCCTTATAGGATAGTTTATGGAAAACCTTGTCATTTACCTGTTGAACTTGAACATAAAGCTTATTGGACAATCAAAATGTTTAACTTCAACCTTGATGAAGTTTCAAAATTGCGCAAATTGCAAATCAATGAACTTCAAGAACTGAGAAATGATGCATATGAGAATTCTAAAATTTATAAATCAAGAATCAAAGATTTTCATGATAATAAAATTTCAAGAAAAATATTTGAGGTTGGTCAAAAGGTTTTGCTTTATAATTCTCGATTGCATTTATTTCCTGAAAAATTGAGATCAAGGTGGAGTGGTCCTTTTGTTGTAAAAAAAGTATATCCTTATGGGGCAATTGACATTGAGAATCCTAGAAATGGTAACATATTTAAAGTAAATGGACAAAGAGTTAAACCATTTCTAGAAAATCAATTTTCACAAGAGGAAATTCTTTTTCTTTCTAACTCTTGTTATGATTAGTGTTGTATATACTCATTTTTCTCTGACATTATTTATTTATTTATTTTTTCTTCTTCTTCTTTTTTTTTCTTTTCCTGGTTAAATGGCGGATAACGGTACTCCGTGGCTATAAAAGTCGGACTTGTCAGTTTCCCAAACAACTGAAATCTTTGTACAAATTTTATTTGCTTTTCTCATTCTCTTTTCTTGTTCTTTTCAAAATGGGTGACATTTTTCTAACTCTCAAGAAGCGATTTCCTTTTCTTCCTAAAAATGAAATTTTGAAAATTTATAAAATCAGGATTGAAAGATTGAGGATGCTTATGCACAAGGGCATCCCGGAGGACATACGATGGATAATTGAAGCAAAGGTAAGGGCAGGTGAGTTTTCACATGAGTTTCCAGATTTGCTTACTAGATACATGCCTGATTTTGATAAAAGCACATATTCAAAAAAAATGAAGGGCGAAAAAAATGAAAGTTTGTCATATTTGTGCTAGATGGACTTGCAACACAAAGTGTCGTTATTTAGGAATGGTCTCTAAAAATCGAGAAGATAAACTTAAATTCATTATGGATGGACTGAGTAAGGAGTCTTTAGATCATATTATATTGACTCTTGAGACGCATTCATGTGGATTGGTACAACGTGCAATTCTTAATTTATGGGATCGTTTTCAAAATGAATATGAGCTTTATAGTCTTGGGAATCTGACATTAAAAGACCCTGTTTGCCAGTTTATAAGAAAACTAGATGGGAAGCATATCCTCGACCCATAGAGGGCGTTTAAGCCGTTACTGGACGTAAAACCAGAGGAAGATGTGAGCCACAATCACAACTACATGTACATACACGTGTTAGTAGGTAATTTTTAAATTTCGTATGTGTCCTTATTTTCAACCTTTTTGACAAAAGAAAAAGACATGCAATAAATGTATTCCCTATTCACACCTCAATAAATATCACCGTACTCACTCTATTTTTGCTCAACTTATTTTCAAAAAAAGAAAAAAAATAAAAGTTTCTTCAACTCGCAAATTTAATTCCATTTGTATTTTTTGTGGATCCAATCTAGGAAAAAATGGTGAGTTTATAGAGGCAGCCAATAACTTTGGTAGAACTTTAGCAGAAAGAAAAATTCATTTAGTGTATGGGGGAGGCAGTTTGGGGTTAATGGGGAGTGTTGCTATTTCTGCTTATGTAGGAGGTGTCAAAGTTCTGGGAGTTATCCCAAAATCTTTAACAGTACAGAATATCACAGGTATGACCATTGGAGATGAGCTAAAAGTGTCACATATTCAGGACAGAATGCCTAACATGTTAAACAATGCGGATGCATTCATCATTCTACCTGGCGATTTTGGTACACTGGAGGAATTATTCCAAATTGTCTCTTGGGCACAACTCAACATTCACCAAAAACCTATAGGTATTCTTAATGTTAATGGTTTTTATGATGGTTTGCTATCTTTTGTAGATCATGCTGCGAAAAAAGGGTTTATTTCAACTTCTGCGAGAAGAATCATCATTTCTGCTCCGACACCTGACCAGCTGATTGATCAACTTCTAGCATATGTGCCAAAACCTGATCCAGCCTTGGCCAATGTCGATTGGTCCAACAGGAACAATGGTCAAAAATGCAAATTGAATTTGACTCTCAGTCTGTGATACTTATTGTTAATGATTTTATCTAATAGTATTTTTTTTTTGTTTCAGCTTTATTAGCCGCATTTCAGGAGATATCTTTCAAACTCTACTTTCCTATCTATTTTTGACATTGGGGACAATGTCTCGATTAGGTTAGGGGAGGATAATTGATATCATGACTTGTATATTCAATGTGTGTTTTTCTAGTATTTAAAATATATATATATATATAAATCAAGCGTGTTTTTTTATGAGTCCGTTGAAAGCATAAAAAAAAAGTGGCTGAGTAAAGGGTAATTGTAACACTCTTGAGACGCATCCCTATTTTTTGCATAACATGGCAGGTTTGTAAAGTTTTTAACAAATGTTTGTGAATTATCAATTATTTTTTTTGAGTCGTATAGGTTCTTCCAACTTCAATGATTAAAATTAAGCATGAATAATATGGTTTGATTGATGATAGGTGTTGTTTTGGACTTTGATGTTGTTATTTGGTTAATATATTTTTGCTATAATTATACTCAAATTTTATTTTGCACAAATAGTTATGTTATTTAGTGTGAAGACAATCATGTCAAAATAGATAGTTCTTATGCCCTTGCTCTAATCATCACTTGAATTTTCAACATGTAGGGGTTGAGTATTAGAACTTTTACTTTTGGTCTGTCGAGGCGAACGACTGATAGTGCACCACTAGAAAAATGATTAAGGCATTAGGCTTTCTAGTACCATTGCCAAATCAGCTTGTTCCCTATATGATGTTTCAAGAAAACATTCCCCTAGTAAACCACTTTGAGCCTTATAATAAATAATTTTTTTTTTGTAACCATATCTTTTTACCTAGCATAAACACACTATTATCCAACCCTTGTTCTAAAAATGATTGGAGTTTAAGAGACATTCAATTGACAACTTGAACTTACAAAAGAAATTCAGGTTGGAATAGAAGATAAGTGTGGGGGAGTTTCTTTAAAAAAAAAAGAAAAAAAAAAGAAAAACAATAAAAAAAAAAGTTGCAAAGTGCTACAAGTTGCAACTAAAAATGAGATGTTGCAAGATGAATAAGAGGGTTCCAATTCAATAACAATATACTCCAGTGTGAAATTTGTGGAGTTGGAGAATTCTTCATCGATAAATTTTATGTCTCTAATTCCATGAAGTTTTTAGAACCTTTGTTGCATCCTATCCTTTTATTTCTTAGCTACATCACCACCCTTTGGCCCCATTACAACCTTTGTTGAAGATCTTTTGATTTCTTGTGGTGCCTTCAGTGTAGTGGAAATTTGCACCAAAGGAAGAGCCTATGATGTTTAACTTTTCTGTTAGAGATTGGGTGATGGTTTTTGTAAGGTTTTATGAGAATTCACTTATTTGAAACATGTATAGTTTCATCACTATTGACATTAACTGTCCACACACACACTTGAGTATGATTATTGTGGAAATGTATTGATTTTTGAATGACTAAGAGTTAAACTCAACACTTGTTTGATTTTATTTCCATATTACTTTGTTGCTTCATGAGAATAAAAGTTGGAAGATAGTTATTATAGGTGTTTGTAGGTATCACTGATGGAAACCTTCACGATACTACAACTCGTCCTCTGTGGGCCACCTAGGGGTTTAAAGGCTTGTTGCATATGCTAAATGCAATTGTGATTTCCTACGAAAGTGGATTAGTTTATGTTTGTTTTAAGCTTGCTCGAGGACAAGCAAGGGTTAAGTGTGGGGAATTTGATAAATGCATATTTTGACATATTTTTATATCAAATCCTTTATACTTTTCTTGCTTTATTCTTGTTAATATTATTGTTTTATTAATGTTTTGTGTTAGAGAATAAATGGAAGCATGTTTCCAAACTTGTGCAATTTTTGTAATTTGAGTATAACTTCATGATCAAAAGCTCTATGGTCCTGAAGCTTATTTCATTTGAAAGCCAAGAGATAGAGGTACAACTTTTATGTTGTAGGCTCAGCCCAATTCAGTCTTGATGATAGCAGAAAATTTGTTCAAGTAATTACACAAAATGGATCACCAAAATTCGGATCAGAGTTCAGCCCAGTATTGACTTATTTTACCAATTCGATTATATATCTTGAGCCCAAATTTATTTTGGTCTGAAATTCGGATATGTTATACCCAAGAGGTAAATAAACAAGTTTTCTGAAGACAAGATAATGTGAAAATGTGTCGAAATGGTAAAACCATAGGCTGCAAGTTGCTGCTGATGTTACAGGGCGGCTCTTGGACATGACTCGGTAATTTGATCATATCTCCTTCATCCGATCGCCACATTTGACAAAAGATATATAAAAATATATCAGTGATGAAAGATCTACAATTTTTATTCTTCACATATCTTCAAAATCTGGCTGTATCTGACTGAAAAATATAATTCAATTCAGTGGATGAGAAATTTGTGTAACAACTTACCAACTCTTGGCAACTAGCATACCACTTGATTAACCCCTCTATTATTTGTTTGGCCTCTAACTTACTCCAAGTACTATAAATAGGCCATGTATTAAGCTTGTAAGAGGAAGGGGGGTAGAGGGTTTCTTTAGGCTAAGTTATCTAGTTTGTATGTTTTCTAGTATTGTAAGTTTTCTAGTAGTAATATAAATGCATTCTCTAGTTTCTCTTATATTTTTAGTCTTTGTTACTTTTATTATGTCTTTCTAAATTTCATTTTGCTGAGGAAAAAGGGTGAATCTCTTGATGGAGGAAGAGAAATGGTTATAAGGGTAGAAATTGTTTAAGTATGTTGTATTATTATTTTTATTTTTTGATCTAAACCCTACTTGTTTTGTGGTGATTCTTGATTTATGTATCTCCAATAGCACAACAAATACTTGGGTTCATTTAGCTTATTGTACGGTTTTACCCCACCGACTGCTAATGTGAAACCTTGATTTGTTGTTGATGAAGGTGTACATAAATGCTTGATCCCATAAATAAGTGTTGGCGTTAAGAGATAATTTGCAATAGTAAGACAATATCATGATTACCTTATTGCATGAGTTATTTGATAATATCTTCCCATTGGAACCTTCATTATGTATGGATTCCAATTGTGGCAATTAATAGAGGTAAAAAGAATAAATAACCATTTCTCTACCCAAAACTCAAGAGTGGATCCCTAATTCTCAGTACTTTTATTTCTTCGATTTTTCTTTAGTTACATCATACATTAATTGTTCGTATATTTTGATTCACATAAACTCCATCTTTTTTAGAAATATAAACTTGAATTCTTCAAACAACTTCCCTGTGGATCGACCTCGGACTCACGAGAAATTTATTACTTACTACAACCTGCACTTGGGTTTGCAACCTTAAAGTTGTAGCAAAAACTATTTAATACTACCTAAGGAATTGAAATATATTTACGTTTAAATTATTTATTACATATTTTTTTTATTTTTAAATTTGATTGTATTTATTAGATTTTAAAATTTTTAATTCTTTTTATTTCTGAGTTATTGTGCTAGTAAAATTCAGTATATACTATTACAATACATTTCATAAAATAATTACAAAAATTTAAATTAAAAAATCTCTTAAATCTATTAGTTTGTCCCAAACAATAACAATAAATATGAAGACAACAGGAAGACAAAGTACTGTTAGTCTTCCTATCAATTTATTAGTTATGTTTCAACTTTGTATCGATATTTAAAAGTCATGTCAGCGCGCTAAAAGATTTAGTAACATACTTTCAAATTTAAAATATTTTCATTCTTTTAATTATTATTGGTCAATATTTTAAAGTTAAATTAATTGTATATTTCAATCAAATACTATCTGAGAACATAAAATTTATTTTCTTTTAATATATTCAATACATATTACGAAATTAAAATATATTTACTTTTAGAATATTCAATACACATTATTCATTTTCGTATTTAGTTTACTTTGCATTTTTTTTATAGAATTTGTAACTTCTTAAAAAACTAATTTTTTTAGTTTTTGTGCTAGTAAGATTATGTATATACTTTTAAATTAAATATCATAAAATAAAGAGAAACTTTCATTCCATTTTTAAAATTAATTTATGCACCTTAGTTATTCTGAACAAAAACTATTTAGTACTATCCAAGGAATTAAAATAAGTTCACTTTTAAAATATGAATACATACTATTTGTTGTTTTTATTTTTATCGCTTTTTTTAAATTTTAAATTTTTTAAATATTTTTTAATTTTGAGTTATTGTGCTAGTATAATTTAGCATATTCTTTTAAATTATGTTTCATAAAATGCAAAAAAATATATCATTAAATAAATTATTTAAATCTGCAAATTTGTCTCTAACAATGACAATAATTAAAAAGAGAAAAATAGTTATGTTTCTTTTAGATTTTATATTTTAGAATATTTATATATTGTTTACTCATTCCAAATAAAAACTATTTAATACTATCAATGGAACTGAAATATATATATTTTAAAAATATTCGTGACATATTATTTATATCTTTATTTAATTGATTCCATTTTTCTAGGTTTTAAAAATTCTAAATATTTATATTTGGAATTATGTTCTAGTAAAATTATGTATATAAGTTTAAATTGAATATCGTAAAATAAAGAAAACCTTTAATTACACTTTTAACTTTTACTTTAGTTATTCAAAACAGAAACTATTTAATACTATCATTTAAAATAAGTTTACTCCCAACACAGACTGTTTATTTAATTTTAATTTTTTTAGATTTTATTTTTTAAATATTTCTAATTTTGAGTTATTGTGCCTATAAGATTTAGTATGTACCTTTAAATTAAATTTCATAAAATATAGAAAAACCTTTCAAAATACTTTTAAAAATAAACTATTTTAATTAATTTGATATATTCTTGGGCTAATACACTAAGGTTAAATTAATTACATATTTCTGAGAAATACTATCCAACGAACTAAAATATGTTACTTTTAAAATATTCAATACGTATAATGAATTTATGTACTTAATTTATGTTGCGTTTTTATTAGATTTTTAACTTTTTAAATATTATTAAATTCTTTATGTTATTCTAACTAAAACTATTTAATCCCCATTTAACAATCATACTATTGAATTCTGAAAAAATATTTTAGTTATTTCTATGTCCTCTATCCTAAAGTTAAATTAATTGTATAATTCATCAAAATACGAGCTAACGAATTAAAATATATAACTTTTGAAATATTCAAAACATATTTTTTAAGTTTTTTTAGATTTATATTGCAATGTTTTTAATTTTTAAAATTTTAAACGTTTGTATTTTTTTTATTGTGCTAGTATGATTTCGTATATACTTTTAGATTAGATGCAAATAATAGAGAAAAAGGTTTAATTTTATAGTAAAATTAAAATGTATACTTTAATTATTCTAAATAAAAACTATTTAATACTACCTAAGGAATTGAAATATATTTACGTTTAAATTATTTATTACATATTTTTTTTATTTTTAAATTTGATTGTATTTATTAGATTTTAAAATTTATAATTCTTTTTATTTCTGAGTTATTGTGCTAGTAAAATTCAGTATATACTATTACAATACATTTCATAAAATAATTACAAAAATTTAAATTAAAAAATATGTTAAATCTATTAGTTTGTCTCAAACAATAACAATAAATATGAAGACAACAGGAAGACAAAGTACTGTTAGTCTTCCTCTCAATTTATTAGTTATGTTTCAACTTTGTATCGATATTTAAAAGTCATGTCAGTGCGCTAAAAGATTTAGTAACATACTTTCAAATTTAAAATATTTTCATTCTTTTAATTATTATTGATCAATATTTTAAAGTTAAATTAATTGTATATTTCAACCAAATACTATCTGAGAACATAAAATTTATTTTCTTTTAAAATATTCAATACATATTACGAAATTAAAATATATTTACTTTTAAAATATTCAATACACATTATTCATTTTCGTATTTAGTTTACTTTGCATTTTTTTTATAGAATTTGTAACTTCTTAGAAAACTAATTTTTTTAGTTTTGGAGCTAGTAAGATTATGTATATACTTTTAAATTAAATATCATAAAATAAAGAGAAACTTTTATTCCATTTTTAAAATTAATTTATGCACCTTAGTTATTCTAAACAAAAACTATTTAGTACTATCCAAGGAATTAAAATAAGCTCACTTTTAAAATATGAATACATACTATTTGATGTTTTTATTTTTATCGCTTTTTTTAAATTTTGAATTTTTTGAATATTTTTTAATTTTGAGTTATTGTGCTTGTATAATTTAGCATATTCTTTTAAATTATGTTTCATAAAATGCAAAAAAATATATCATTAAATAAATTATTTAAATCTGCAAATTTGTCTTTAACAATGACAATAATTAAAAAGAGAAAAATAGTTATGTTTTTTTTTTTATATTTTAGAATATTTATATATAATTTCCATTACTATTTAAACTAAATACTATCACGGAACTTAAAATATATAATATTTTAAAAATATTCGTGACATATTATTTATTTCTTTATTTAATTGATTCCATTTTTCTAGGTTTTAAAAATTCTAAATATTTATATTTGGAATTATGTGCTAGTAAAATTATGTATATAAGTTTAAATTGAATATCGTAAAATAAAGAAAACCGTTAATTACACTTTTAACTTTTACTTTAGTATTATTCAAAAAAGAAACTATTTAATACTATCATTTAAAATAAGTTTACTCCCAACACAGACTGTTTATTTAATTTTAATTTTTTTAGATTTTATTTTTTAAATATTTCTAATTTTGAGTTATTGTGCCTATAGGTATGTACCTTAAATTAAATTTCATAAAATATAGAAAAACCTTTAAAAATACTTTTAAAAATAAACTATTTTAATTAATTTGATATATTCTTGGGCTAATACACTAAGGTTAAATTTACATATTTCTGAGAAATACTATCCAACGAACTAAAATATGTTACTTTTAAAATATTCAATACATATAATGAATTTATGTACTTAATTTATGTTGCGTTTTTATTAGATTTTTAACTTTTTAAATATCATTAAATTCTTTATGTTATTCTAACTAAAACTATTTAATCCCCATTTAACAATCATACTATTGAATTCTGAAAAAATATTTTAGTTATTTCTATGTCCTCTATCCTAAAGTTAAATTAATTGTATAATTCATCAAAATACGAGCTAACGAATTAAAATATATTAACTTTTGAAATATTCAAAACATATTTTTTAAGTTTTTTTAGATTTATATTGCAATGTTTTTAATTTTTAAAATTTTAAACGTTTGTATTTTTTTTATTGTGCTAGTATGATTTCGTATATACTTTTAGATTAGATTGCAAATAATAGAGAAAAAGGTTTAATTTTATAGTAAAATTAAAATGTATACTTTAATTATTCTAAATAAAAACTATTTAATACTACCTAAGGAATTGAAATATATTTACGTTTAAATTATTTATTACATATTTTTTTTTTTAAATTTGATTGTATTTATTAGATTTTAAAATTTATAATTTTTTATTTCTGAGTTATTGTGCTAGTAAAATTCAGTATATACTATTACAATACATTTCATAAAATAATTACAAAAATTTAAATTAAAAAATATGTTAAATCTATTAGTTTGTCTCAAACAATAACAATAAATATGAAGACAACAGGAAGACAAAGTACTGTTAGTCTTCCTCTCAATTTATTAGTTATGTTTCAACTTTGTATCGATATTTAAAAGTCATGTCAGTGCGCTAAAAGATTTAGTAACATACTTTCAAATTTAAAATATTTTCATTCTTTTAATTATTATTGATCAATATTTTAAAGTTAAATTAATTGTATATTTCAACCAAATACTATCTGAGAACATAAAATTTATTTTCTTTTAAAATATTCAATACATATTACGAAATTAAAATATATTTACTTTTAGAAATATTCAATACACATTATTCATTTTCGTATTTAGTTTACTTTGCATTTTTTTTAGAGAATTTGTAACTTCTTAAAAAACTAATTTTTTTAGTTTTTGTGCTAGTAAGATTATGTATATACTTTTAAATTAAATATTATAAAATAAAGAGAAACTTTTATTCCATTTTTAAAATTAATTTATGCACCTTAGTTATTCTAAACAAAAACTATTTAGTACTATCCAAGGAATTAAAATAAGTTCACTTTTAAAATATGAATACATACTATTTGTTGTTTTTATTTTTATCGCTTTTTTTAAATTTTAAATTTTTAAATATTTTTTAATTTTGAGTTATTGTGCTTGTATAATTTAGCATATTCTTTTAAATTATGTTTCATAAAATGCAAAAAAATATATCATTAAATAAATTATTTAAATCTGCAAATTTGTCTCTAACAATGACAATAATTAAAAAGAGAAAAATAGTTATGTTTTTTTTAGATTTTATATTTTAGAATATTTATATTGTTTACTCATTCTAAATAAAAACTATTTAATACTATCAATGGAACTGAAATATATATATTTAAAATATTCGTGACATATTATTTATATCTTTATTTAATTGATTCCATTTTTCTAGGTTTTAAAAATTCTAAATATTTATATTTGGAATTATGTGCTAGTAAAATTATGTATATAAGTTTAAATTGAATATCGTAAAATAAAGAAAACCTTTAATTACACTTTTAACTTTTACTTTAGTTATTCAAAAAAGAAACTATTTAATACTATCATTTAAAATAAGTTTACTCCAACACAGACTGTTTATTTAATTTTAATTTTTTTAGATTTTATTTTTTAAATATTTCTAATTTTGAGTTATTGTGCCTATAAGATTTAGTATGTACCTTTAAATTAAATTTCATAAAATATAGAAAAACCTTTAAAAATACTTTATAAAATAAACTATTTTAATTAATTTGATATATTCTTGGGCTAATACACTAAGGTTAAATTAATTACATATTTCTGAGAAATACTATCCAACGAACTAAAATATGTTACTTTTAAAATATTCAATACATAATGAATTTATGTACTTAATTTATGTTGCGTTTTTATTAGATTTTTAACTTTTTAAATATCATTAAATTCTTTATGTTATTCTAACTAAAACTATTTAATCCCCATTTAACAATCATACTATTGAATTCTGAAAAAATATTTTAGTTATTTCTATGTCCTCTATCCTAAAGTTAAATTAATTGTATAATTCATCAAAATACGAGCTAACGAATTAAAATATATTAACTTTTGAAATATTCAAAACATATTTTTTAAGTTTTTTTAGATTTATATTGCAATGTTTTTAATTTTTAAAATTTTAAACGTTTGTATTTTTTTTATTGTGCTAGTATGATTTCGTATATACTTTTAGATTAGATTGCAAATAATAGAGAAAAAGGTTTAATTTTATAGTAAAATTAAAATGTATACTTTAATTATTCTAAATAAAAACTATTTAATACTACCTAAGGAATTGAAATATATTTACGTTTAAATTATTTATTACATATTTTTTTTATTTTTAAATTTGATTGTATTTATTAGATTTTAAAATTTATAATTCTTTTTATTTCTGAGTTATTTGCTAGTAAAATTCAGTATATACTATTACAATACATTTCATAAAATAATTACAAAAATTTAAATTAAAAAATATGTTAAATCTATTAGTTTGTCTCAAACAATAACAATAAATATGAAGACAACAGGAAGACAAAGTACTGTTAGTCTTCCTCTCAATTTATTAGTTATGTTTCAACTTTGTATCGATATTTAAAAGTCATGTCAGCGCGCTAAAAGATTTAGTAACATACTTTCAAATTTAAAATATTTTCATTCTTTTAATTATTATTGATCAATATTTTAAAGTTAAATTAATTGTATATTTCAACCAAATACTATCTGAGAACATCAAATTTATTTTCTTTTAAAATATTCAATACATATTACGAAATTAAAATATATTTACTTTTAGAATATTCAATACACATTATTCATTTTCGTATTTAGTTTACTTTGCATTTTTTTTATAGAATTTGTAACTTCTTAGAAAAAAATTTTTTTAGTTTTTGGTGCTAGTAAGATTATGTATATACTTTTAAATTAAATATCATAAAATAAAGAGAAACTTTTATTCCATTTTTAAAATTAATTTATGCACCTTAGTTATTCTAAACAAAAACTATTTAGTACTATCCAAGGAATTAAAATAAGCTCACTTTTAAAATATGAATACATACTATTTGATGTTTTTATTTTTATCGCTTTTTTTAAATTTTGAATTTTTTGAATATTTTTTAATTTTGAGTTATTGTGCTTGTATAATTTAGCATATTCTTTTAAATTATGTTTCATAAAATGCAAAAAAATATATCATTAAATAAATTATTTAAATCTGTAAATTTGTCTCTAACAATGACAATAATTAAAAAGAGAAAAATAGTTATGTTTTTTTTAGATTTTATATTTTAGAATATTTATATATTGTTTACTCATTCTAAATAAAAACTATTTAATACTATCAATGGAACTGAAATATATATATTTTAAAAATATTCGTGACATATTATTTATTTCTTTATTTAATTGATTCCATTTTTCTAGGTTTTAAAAATTCTAAAATTTATATTTGGAATTATGTGCTAGTAAAATTATGTATATAAGTTTAAATTGAATATCGTAAAATAAAGAAAACCGTTAATTACACTTTTAACTTTTACTTTAGTTATTCAAAAAAGAAACTATTTAATACTATCATTTAAAATAAGTTTACTCCCAACACAGACTGTTTATTTAATTTTAATTTTTTTAGATTTTATTTTTTAAATATTTCTAATTTTGAGTTATTGTGCCTATAAGATTTAGTATGTACCTTTAAATTAAATTTCATAAAATATAGAAAAACCTTTAAAATACTTTTAAAAATAAACTATTTTAATTAATTTGATATATTCTTGGGCTAATACACTAAGGTTAAATTAATTACATATTTCTGAGAAATACTATCCAACGAACTAAAATATGTTACTTTTAAAATATTCAATACATATAATGAATTTATGTACTTAATTTATGTTGCGTTTTTATTAGATTTTTAACTTTTTAAATATCATTAAATTCTTTATGTTATTCTAACTAAAACTATTTAATCCCCATTTAACAATCATACTATTGAATTCTGAAAAAATATTTTAGTTATTTCTATGTCCTCTATCCTAAAGTTAAATTAATTGTATAATTCATCAAAATACGAGCTAACGAATTAAAATATATTAACTTTTGAAATATTCAAAACATATTTTTTAAGTTTTTTTAGATTTATATTGCAATGTTTTTAATTTTTAAAATTTTAAACGTTTGTATTTTTTTTATTGTGCTAGTATGATTTCGTATATACTTTTAGATTAGATTGCAAATAATAGAGAAAAAGGTTTAATTTTATAGTAAAATTAAAATGTATACTTAATTATTCTAAATAAAAACTATTTAATACTACCTAAGGAATTGAAATATATTTACGTTTAAATTATTTATTACATATTTTTTTTATTTTTAAATTTGATTGTATTTATTAGATTTTAAAAATTTATAATTCTTTTTATTTCTGAGTTATTGTGCTAGTAAAATTCAGTATATACTATTACAATACATTTCATAAAATAATTACAAAAATTTAAATTAAAAAATATGTTAAATCTATTAGTTTGTCTCAAACAATAACAATAAATATGAAGACAACAGGAAGACAAAGTACTGTTAGTCTTCCTCTCAATTTATTAGTTATGTTTCAACTTTGTATCGATATTTAAAAGTCATGTCAGGCGCTAAAAGATTTAGTAACATACTTTCAAATTTTAAATATTTTCATTCTTTTAATTATTATTGATCAATATTTTAAAGTTAAATTAATTGTATATTTCAACCAAATACTATCTGAGAACATCAAATTTATTTTCTTTTAAAATATTCAATACATATTACGAAATTAAAATATATTTACTTTTAAAATATTCAATACACATTATTCATTTTCGTATTTAGTTTACTTTGCATTTTTTTTATAGAATTTGTAACTTCTTAGAAAACTAATTTTTTTAGTTTTTGGTGCTAGTAAGATTATGTATATACTTTTAAATTAAATATCATAAAATAAAGAGAAACTTTTATTCCATTTTTAAAATTAATTTATGCACCTTAGTTATTCTAAACAAAAACTATTTAGTACTATCCAAGGAATTAAAATAAGTTCACTTTTAAAATATGAATACATACTATTTGATGTTTTTATTTTTATCGCTTTTTTTAAATTTTTAATTTTTGAATATTTTTTAATTTTGAGTTATTGTGCTAGTATAATTTAGCATATTCTTTTAAATTATGTTTCATAAAATGCAAAAAAAATATATCATTAAATAAATTATTTAAATCTGCAAATTTGTCTTTAACAATGACAATAATTAAAAAGAGAAAAATAGTTATGTTTTTTTTAGATTTTATATTTTAGAATATTTATATATTGTTTACTCATTCTAAATAAAAACTATTTAATACTATCAATGGAACTTAAATATATATATTTTAAAAATATTCGTGACATATTATTTATTTCTTTATTTAATTGATTCCATTTTTCTAGGTTTTAAAAATTCTAAATATTTATATTTTGGGAATATGTGCTAGTAAAATTATGTATATAAGTTTAAATTGAATATCGTAAATAAAAGAAAACCGTTAATTACACTTTTAACTTTTACTTTAGTTATTCAAAAAAGAAACTATTTAATACTATCATTTAAAATAAGTTACTCCCAACACAGAACTGTTTATTTAATTTTAATTTTTTTAGATTTTATTTTTTAAATATTTCTAATTTTGAGTTATTGTGCCTATAAATTTTAGTATGTACCTTTAAATTAAATTCATAAAATATAGAAAAAAACCTTTAAAATACTTTTAAAAATAAACTATTTTAATTAATTTGATATATTCTTGGGCTAATACACTAAGGTTAAATTAATTACATATTTCTGAGAAATACTATTCCAACGAACTAAAATATTTACTTTTAAAATATTCAATACATATTAATGAATTTATGTACTTAATTTATTGTTTGCGTTTTATTATGATTTTAAACTTTTAAATATCATTAAATTCTTGTATGTTATTCTAACTAAAACTATTTAATCCCCATTTAAGCAAATCATACTATTGAATTCTGAAAAAATATTTTAGTTATTCTATTGTCCTCTATCTAAAGTTAAATTAATTGTATAATTCATCAAAATACGAGCTAACGAATTAAAATATATTAACTTTTGAAATATTCAA
>JAGSPU010001020.1:0-27109 GCA_019321725.1 Paulownia fortunei
ACTTGTGGGTATAAAATTTCATTAAAAATTATCAATTTTCATGAAATATCTTATTAAATCAACTTTTTGCGATATAATTATTGAGGTAAAGCTAAAGACATTAAAAAAATTAAGTCAAAATTCATCAATCATTCATCTGACTCATTTTAATTTTCATTATAGCAACTTATAATTAATTAAAATATGAAAAGATACTTTGCCAAATGAACTCATTCACTCGTCATATACTTTTAATTTTTCTGTCTTATACTGGAAAGTGAGACCCATACATATAGTGTTGAAAAAAAAAATTACTCATTACTCAACTTGAGATCGACCGTTAAGAGTTTGATTCATTAACTTATCAAATAAAGTTAAAACACATTTCTAAAATTCGAATCGAACTCGATTTGATTAGCAAAAAATAAAAAAAAATATATGTAAAAAAAATCAAATTACTTGAGTTGGATTCATATTTGACTCAATTAAACCTCGTTTAAGTTTGACTCAATTAACTATCCAATCAAACTTAACCAAATTTTTAAAACTCAATAAAAATTAAATAAATTTAAATAATAATATATTTAACCTACTCAATTATATTAACATCTTACATACACAGTTCAAACTTATCATTAGTAGGGCATCACATTTGATATTTAGGCTTAACAATCAATTATATACAAGGCTGAAAATGGGAAATGAAATATGTGGTTATACGAATCTGTACCCGGAAAGCCACTTGAAAGACGAGTGGTTCGGAAATGGGTTCAATGATTGAGGGGATTTGGTACAACAAATTATTTTCATTCAATCTGAGCCTTTGATGCATTGTATATCTAAAATTGTATTAGGTGCTAGCTTGGAATTTGTTTACTTGATGAAAATGTTCATGATTCATTTGTCCAATAAACAACAAAGAATGAAGAAAAAAGATAACAAAAATCACAAAATCAAATGGTTTGGTTAACTCAAAACAACGAATCATTTTTTAACTAATAAGAAAAATATAGAAAACTTATAACAGATATACTGCTTTAGATATTGTAAAACGAAGTTTGTTCGATGATATCAAAATTCTCAACAACAATCAAAAATTTTGGTTCGAATATCTTGATAACAAATTGTGTATAAATTAAATCTATAAAATGTTGAGAAATACCCAACAAAAACATTCTGATGCAAGTCAGTAAAATAACAAGAGCATCAATCTTTCAATCAATATGAGTAAATATATTATATGTAAAAAAAAAAATTATACCTTCAATTTCTTTTTATAGTAGTCTGTTGTAGTGTTAGAATTAAGAAAATATTCTATTACTTCTATTACTTTGTAGGGATAAGGTCAATCTTTAGATGGAGATAAGACTGATCTCCTAAAATCTCGCTCATTAACGTATCATTGTCTTCTTTTCTTTCTAGTATTCTAGTGTAACAACACTTATATTTTTTTAAAAGTAGCTCTGTTGTCCTTAATCATTCTGAGCTCGAACATATCAATTCGGTATTATCCAAACCCTTTGAACAGTCTTACCTTTATTCAACTCAGCCATAGGTATCTCTTTCCTCGCAATATATTGATCAACCCGTCATCAATCAGTAACCATCAACACTCATAAGAATTGATATTCCTCATAATTCTAGCTCAGATTTGACCAACTAAATTCACTAAGAATGGGGCAATATCATGCCACATCATTCACCAAATAAGTCCCTCAATTTGTACAAATATAGAAGGGCCAATTAAATAAGATTTTCGGTAGATATATTTTACTTTCATCTTTAGCCATTATTTGTGTGGAATACAACGTTAATAACATCAAAGCAGGTAACCATTTTGAGACCATCAATATTTCATTTATATATTGTTAGATTATATCGAAGTCTAAATTTAGGTATAATATAAACAACTAATATGCTTTATCTAACATTATTTATATCAACTCATATGTAAGCATAACTATTTCCAAAACAAAAGTAGTTGCATGTATGGTAAAATTATTTTTTTAATCCTGTAAGTTGGTGGATTAAGAGATTTGGTTCATTTCCTTTTTAAAATTTGAATTTTATTTTTTAAGTGAAAAAACTTCAGGCAATTAGGATACTAACCGTCTAGAGTAGATAAAAGTGACTGAATAAGTTGATTAGACATTTAATTTCAAGAAAAGAATTGATTTTAGAGGGAACATTGATGAATTGATCGCCTATGTGGACAAATTTGAAGGGGAAAATAACAAGCTAACTTGACATTTTGGACAAAATAGATTTATTCTTCTTTTATTGTTTAAATTTTTAAAAAAGTTAATATAATTAGAATGTAAATAAATTTGATAATCATTGCATAAAAGTATAGATTTATATTATATTTCAAACTACTTATAACAAAAACTCAAGAAATATTTAAATGTTAACAAATTATAATATCAGAAGACTATAAATTATTAATTAAATTCAAGCTTTAAATAAATAAATTAATTAATTTAAATATTAAAACTCACTATATCTAGATTCAAAATCTAATTAAATAATATAAAAAATAGTTTAGATAATATTTTTAGATTATTATTAATTAGCAAGAAAAAGCTATTATAAATTTAATATTTTTATTACTTATCATAAATTTAAATATTTATTAAATATTAATTAATTTCATATTTAAAAATAAGAAAATACTTAAAATTCAACTTTAAAAAATAAAATAGATAATATATAATTCTATAGTAACATAATATCTTAATTTAAATAGTTTTTCTATAATTTAGAATATTTAGAAAAATGGCCATACTTTTTTGTTCTATTTTTTTTCTCTTCATTTTTTCTGTTTTTTCCCATTTCAAATTTTTATATTTCTATATCTAATTTTTATATATACAACTATATATATATATACACACACACACACACATATATATATATACACATATATACGTAAGCAGTGGGTGGGACGACGGTCACAAGCGGTGGTGCTGGGTAGGGCGACGATCACAGGTGGTGGTGGTGGGTGGTGGATATGAAGAAGAGGAAGAATGAGATAGAGGAAGAGAAGCTGGAGGTTGGCTGGGGGCGACAGTGGTTGGTAGATGGCAATGGTGGGTAGTGGATGGGTGGAAAGGTGGTGGGTGGAAGTAGATAAAGAAGAAAGAAAAATAAAAAAAAAATTATAGAGGAGGAAAAAATTAAAACACATGTGCTACATATGTCATAAATGTCAAGTTGGCCTCGTTTTTTTTCCTTCCCTTTCCAAGCTCCACCTAAGCTGCCACTAGGTGATTTTCCCTCCAAAATCAAAATTTAAAAAGCTAAGTCCTTCAACTTTTCATTGAGAAAAATCCAACATATTATTTTTTTTGACTAAATTACCCTCTACTTCTTAGATTTGAAAATTTAAGGAATTCATTTTTAATTGATGTATTTAGGTTGTTCTAATTTATTTATGTCAATGAGGATTTTAATTTTACTATTTTAAGTTTTTGGAAGAATTTGTTTTTATATTTTTAGATATATAAGTTGTAGTAGAGTCGATTTTAAATTTTAAAATTGATCGAACAAAACAAAAATATTCAAGTTGTTCAAAGTTCTTAAATTAAGTTTATATAAAGTTTTCACTAGAAATAAATGACTACAACTAAATAAAACTCGTTTTAAATTTAATATCATTTAAAATAATTTTTTTATTGTAAAATGTTCAAGCATAATTTAGTCCAAAAATAGAATAAAAGTTAATGATTTTTTTTTATTGGAATGGAAAGTTGGTGGAATAGGTTCTTTTAACTAAAAAATAATTTCATGAATTGTTTGAATATAAAATTTTGTTTTAAGTGATTTTTACTAATTTTTTCTTGATTTTTTATATTAACCACAAGCAACTTGTTTCGTTTGACTTGAATTTCTTTGAAGGTATATTTGAGACAACACATAAGATAAATGAAAGAGCAAGATGCCTCACCAGGTCCAAATAAATAATATAGTGATGATGTCTGTGTGTTCAACTATACACAATTATTGGTAAGTATTTCTTTTCTTATTCTTGGTCATCAGATCACCACCTCCACCTCCCAAAAATAAAATTTTCTTGCTTGATTATTGTTCATGACTCAACTTTAGTGCAACAATTATTTGTAAAAAAGTATTAATTATTTACTGTTTTTCATTGATTTTAAGAAAAATGGTTGTTTATATTGAATAAATAATTATTGACAAGGTGTCTGGAACACTGTGCATACACTATGCATGGGATGATAATAAATTTGTTAGGTTGGAAACAACAACCTTGGTAAGCTTCAAAAATAGCTACAATTAGGCAGCCTAATAGCTTTTGCGATAAATACTATGAGTTGTAAGTTGTATATGCTATTGGATGGTTCACATATGACGCAAGAAAAATATGATAAATCAATATTAATTAGCTTCAGTTTCCAATAGAATATTCATATGTAGAAGTGAAATTTCCATGAATCTAACTTCATCATAATATATTTAAGTAGAATACAGTTATATTAATCACAGTACAACTAATTTGTCATTCATTAGATTAACTATAACTCTGGAGGCTAATATAAATATATAGCTTCTCCAAACTATAATGTTCTTAAGTAACTTTAAGATTGAATTAATTTATCAATTTTTATTATTCATGCACTTGTTATTGGTTTACCCTACATGAGCATGAAATGATCATTAAAACTCATAGAACTACTTCAATGAATTAATTGAAAACTATGGAAAGCCAGATGGAACTAAGGCCTTGTTTGTTTGGTAGGAAATGTCATCCAATTTGAAAAGCAGTTTGCCTTGCAACTAATTTTTGTGTTTGTTATGATCTCTTAGTTTTGGAAAGGAAATTGCTACAACTTTAAAGCTGCAAATCCAAATGCAGATTGTGTTAAATAATAATTTTTTTGGGAGTGTGAGGTCGATCCATAGGGAATTTATTTGAAGTTTTCAAAATTATATTTCTTAAAAGATGACTCAACGTGGTTAAGAATAGAAAGAAAAATTTATGCTTTAACTAAGAAATCAAAGTAATAAAAGTACTGAAAATTAGAAATCCGCTCTTGAGTTTTAGATAGAGGAACGATTATTTATTATTATTTTTTACCTCTTTTAAATACCACAATTAGAATCCATACACAATGAAGGTTCCAATGGGAAGATGTCATAAAATAACTCATGCATTAAGCTAATCATGATATTGTCTTATTGTTTGCTAATTATCTCTTAACACCAATACTTGTTTATGGAATTAAAAATTTATGCACATCTTTGTCTACAACAAATCAAGGTTTTACGTTAGTAGTCTGTGTAGTCAAACCGTACAATAAGTTAAATAAATCCAAGTATTTATTATATCATTAGTGATACAAAAATCAAGAATCGCCACTAAATACGAAGGGTTTTAACGCTACTACTTATTTATTGGATTAAGTATTTATGTACAGTTTTGTCTACAACAAATCAAGGTTTCATATTAGCAGTCGGTGGAATACAACCCTACAATAAGCTAAATGAACACAAGTATTTATTGTGTCATTGGTGATACATAAATTAAGAATCACCACAAAAGAAGAAAGGTTTCAATCAAAAATTAAAACAATAATACAACACACCTAAACATTATACACCTTTATAACCATTCATCTTCCTCCATCAAGAGGTTCACCCTTTGTCCACAACTAAATAAAATTTAGAAAGACATAATGAAAGTAGAAAAGACTGAAAATAGAAGAAAAACTAGAGAATTCATTTCTATTACTACTTGAAAACTTACATTACTTCTAGAAAACTTAGCTTAAAGAAAGACAACAATAAAAATTTATTTCCCTCTCTACAAGTTTTTGTGTGTCTTTAATGACATCCAAGAGCTCCTATTTATTGTAGAAGAATGCCTAAATTGGCATCTCTAAATTTACTTCAAAAATACTCTAAATTCACATGTCCTTTTCAAATACAATATAAATACTTTATGGGATTAGAAGATATAAAGTTTATCAATGATACTCCACGGATTTCAATACAATAGCCTATTGTTATTGAATTGGACCCCTCATCGTCATTCTTATTGATTTTGAAACATCACATTTTTAGTTGTTCAACACTTTGTGACTTTATTTTTTTTTTTTTTTGTTTTTACTTTTAGAAGAGAAACTCCCCCACACTTATTTTCTATTACAACCCAATTTTTTTTTGCAAGCTCACCTTGTCAATAGAATACCTCTAAAGCTCCAGATCATTTTTAGAACAAGGGTAAGATAATATTATATTTAGCCTAGGTAAGAAGATATGGTTACCACAAAAAAAGCTTTATTTATTGAAAGGTTTAAACTGGCTCACTATGGAGGATGTTTTTTTTGGAATATCACATGGGGAACAAGCTGATTTGGCTATGGTACTATAAAATCTAATACCTTAATCATTTTTCAAGTGGTGCTCAATCAGTCGTTCTCCTTGACAGGCTAAAAGAAAAAGTTCTAACACTCAACCCCTACATGTCGAAAATTCAAGTGATGATTAAAGCGAGGGCTTAAGAACTAACCTATTTTGACATGCTTGACTCCACACTAAATAACATAACTACTTGTGCAAAAAAAAATTGAGTATAATTATCACAAAAAAATATTAACTAAAGAACAACATCAAAGTTCAAAACAACACCTATCGTCAATCAAACCACATTATTCATACTTAATTTTAACCATTGAAGTTGGAAGAATATCTACGACTCATAAAAAAATTGACAATTTACAAACTTTTAGTGAAAACTTCACACACTTGCAATGTTATGCAAAAAAATATAGGAATACATCTCAAGAGTGTTAAAATTAGCCCTTACTCGGCCACTTTTTTTCATGGTTTCAACAGGCCCAAAAGAAAACACGCTTGATTTTTTTTCTCTTTTTTTTTAAACTAGAAAAATACACATTGAACACACAAGACGTGACATCAACAATCCCTTCCCCCAACCTAATCGAGATATTGTACCAAATATAAAAAATAGATAGAAAAGTAGAGTTTAGAAAATATTACCTGATATGTGACTTATTGAAAAATAAAGTTGAAACAACACAATATATACGCTATTAATTGAAACCACTAAGGATAAATTTCACAAGCTAGGAGTCAAATTCATTTTTTATTTTCGGCCATTGTCTCTATTAGACCAATCCATACGAGCCAAGGCTTGATCATGTTCTGTCACATATGCTAGAAATTGATCAATTAGTTGGTCGGGTGTTGGAGTAGAAATGAGAATTCATCTCGCAGATGGTGCAATAAAATATTTTCCTACAACATGATCTACAAAAGATAACAAACCATCAAAGAGACCATTAACATTAAGAATACATACAGGTTTCTGGTGAATATTGAGTTGTGCCCAAGAGACAATTTGGAATAATTCCTCCAAGTTACCAAAATCACTAAGTAGAGTGATGAATATATCTACATTGTTTAATATTTTAGGCATTCTATCCTAATTATGTGACACTTTTAGCTCATCTTCGATGGTTATACCTATGATATTCTATACCATTAAAGGTTTTGGAATAACTTCTAAAACTTTGACTCCTTCTACATGAGCAAAAGTAGCAACGCTCCCTATTAATCCTAGATTGCCTCCTCCATACGCTAAATGAATTTTTGTTTATAAAGGTTATTGACTGCCCCTATAAATTCACCATTTTTTCTTGGATTGGTTCTACAAAAGATACAAATACAGTTAAACTTGAGAGTAAAAGAGACTTCAAATTTTTTTTTGAAAGTAAGTTGTGCAAAAATGGAGTAAGTACGGTACTATTTATTAAGGTGTGAACATGAAATATATTTATTGCACGTCTTTTTATTCTATCAAAAAGGTTGAAAATAAGGACACAAAGTTTGAAAAAAATAAACTAGTACACGTGAATGTACACATAATTGTGACTGTGGCTCACATCTTCTTCTGGTTTTATGTCCAATAATGGCTTAAACGCCCTCTATGGGTCAAGGATATGCTTCCTATCTAAATTTTTTTATAAATTGGCAAACATGATCATTTAATATCAGATTCCTAAGACTATAATGCTCATATTCATCCCGAAAGTGATTCCATAAATCAAGAATTGCACAATTTATGAATTCACAAGAATGCGTCTCAAAAGTCAATCAAATAACATTTAGAGACTCCTTATTCAATCTATTCTTAATGAATTGGATTTTATCTTCTCAATTTTTGGAAATCACTTCTAAGGAACTTGAATTTTTTTTGTATCAATTTTTTGGGAAACTGATAAGTCTGACTTCAAAAGCTATGGAGCATCGTTATCCACCAAATAACCAGGAAAGATCCTAATTTTTAATAATTTTTATAACTTTTGCAAAAAGTACAAGTGTCTCTAAAAATTATAAAACATTTGGACCTACAAGACTCAAAATATAATACTATCACAGTCAAGGTGTATTCACTTGAGTAGTTTATTAATACCTAATGGAGTTCGAACGCGACTATTCTTGATTAAAAATGAAAATAAGAGGGAATGAATTTTATGAGGACTGAATGAGAGGAATTAAAATTGAATCAGTGACTAAGATGAGGGATAAAGATACAAGTATCCTTCAATTTTTTTCATTTCTTCTTATTTATATCTAAGCTAAGCTTATAACATCTCAATTTCTCACCTAGTTCAATTCTTATCGTCAACTTTCCATTAACTGCTACATAGTTGCACATCTCAGAGGCGCCAAAATAGAAAAAAAATCAACCTTAACGGACCAAAATTATAAAAAAATTGGACCTACAAGACTCAAAATATAATACTGTCACTACTAATGTGTATACAGATGAGTAGTTTATTAATACTTAATGGAGTTCAAGTGGGACTATTTCTTGATTAAAAATAAAAACAAGAGGGGTTTAATTTTATGAGGGCTGAATCACAAGATTGAAATTGAATCAGTGACTAAGATGAGGGATAAAGATACAAGTATCCTAAAATTCTTTACATTTCTTCTTATTTATATCTAAGCTAAGCTTATGTACCTCTTTATCGGTGTAATTTTTGTGAGATAAATTTTTAGATAATTCCAATATTTGTAGAAAATATAAAAGGGTTTGTTTTGTCATTGTTTCTTTATTCACATCAATTATTTTGGACCTTAATTTTTGTTGAAATTGTTTCAAATGAATAATTCATTCAAATTCAAAGTGCCAAAAACACATTACTGTTGTGAGTTTACTACCATCATAATATTGGTGGAGGGTCAAGAGAGCTTATTTTTTGTTTTATTCTTGTCACCATGAGATTATTTTTATTGATGCACGCAACTTTTTTGTGTTTTCTTATTCTTTAGATAATTAGAACTTATTTTTCACAATTATAATTATTAACACAAGAAATTTTTTTTAAAAGTTGACTTGGAATACTTACAGAAAAACCTGAAAGGAAAAATAACATAAAAAAATAGTCAATAAAATATTGTTTATGCCATCCCATTTATTTAAGTCAGTAATTAATACAAAGTTCACATATCAGAGAAAAGCAAAACAATGCTTGTCTTCGACACATGTTAAGTTATTTGGTGCCAATTATTCAATGTTTAGAGTGGCTAAAGTAAGTTGGATCAAGGCTGAACAACCAATAAGAGCACAAATAGTTCCTGCTCCTATCTTTTGTTCTCCAAGATGACTAGGGTCATCCCGACTTGAGTATGGTTTTCCTTTCAGGTCCTCATTACTTGGATGAATAATATTTCATTAATACTTATAAATAACTTTTGAATAACTTTTATAATTTATATAGTATTATAAATATTTATTAAAATAGAGATTATTCGTCAACTATTATATATATAAGTATAATGAGTAGTAAACATTTCACTTCAAAAGTACGAAGTATTACTCAACGGTTCAGAATGTACGAGAAATGAAAGTATTTTTTAATTATTCATATATATGTGTACTATACGATATAATACGAATTTTATCTAATAAAGTTAAAATATCAAAAATTATATGCACACCTCTACATATGAATACTCTATTGAAATATTGAAGCCAATGCACATTGGTGTGTCTTATCCATTCACATAGTTCAAGGTATCTTTTCAACAGTTATTTAGTGATATAAATAATCATTATTTAGTTAAACAATATATGAAAATAAACTTGCCGATGCATTCATTCTTGTACTTTACCTTGGAGAAGCTATATTTTTAAATTACCCTCTATACTTATTCCTTAAATAATTAGTGACAGTTTAGTTGTACTAACATTAATTTAATTATAGACGGCCTGACTACATACGAAGAAATTAGATTCTCTTAAGTCCTATGCAGGTGACATTAATATCAAGATTTCTATATAAACACACAAGCGGCAAACTTAGCAACTGCACATTTCTTTTATTAGAGTAAAGTAGCAAGATACCCAACACATATAATGGCTTCTCTAAGAGGCTTAATTCTGGTAATGGTGTTGTTAGTTGTTGGCTTTACTTTTAATGGTGAGGCTCGTCATCTAAAAGAAATACACACAAATTCGCTCGACTCAAGTCATATTGGAGAAGAAAAAATACCTTATGAAGTTATTTTTTTCTCTTTTGGAGGTTCTGAACGGTCTCCTGATGCATCAAACTTACATAAAAAATATTTTTTTAATATAATTTGAATATACTATTTAATATTAAATAGTTATCTTTAATTTATGTCATATTATAAATTAAATAATATAAATATACTTATAAATAATTTTATTTAATTTAAATTTATGTACAAACAAAATCATATAAATTAATGTGAGAATAAGCCAATTTTTTGCTTCCAAATAATTCGTTTATATTCATATTTAACTCGTTCATCTATGAATCCGTATATTAACCATATTCATATTTTTTGCTGATTTTTTTATTGGATCTTTTAATATAAATTTATAATATACTCGTACTTATTAAATATTAAATTTTTTCCGTCCCGTATTTAGCTAACTAGAATTTTAATTTTATGGTATTACGTTTACATAATCTTTAGTTAAATTAACCACAATATAACTAAGTTGTTACTAAATTAACGATAATTCTAGAGACTAATCTAAATATATAGCTTATCCAAAATCTAAAGCAATTAATTTATGAGTACCTCAAGCTTTGAATTAGTTTATCAAATCGTTACTGTTTAGGCAGTTATATTGATGCTGTTCAAGGCTACATAAAGTTCCTCGTAACTAGATCGTTAAACTCATAGAACTACTTTAATTTATTAATAGAAAACAAGTGAAAGCTAATTTTAGAAGAAGAAAAAGATGGAACTATCGTGCATTATATCTCTACGGTTAACGTATTATGTATCGAGTAATTTAAATTGTTCATTGTATGAAGATAACTTTTGCAAGTTAAATTGTTTAGTTAAAAGGTAGAACTATATGGAGGTGTGTGTCTAGTGTTAAGGTATTGTATATCTAAAATTGTATATTAGGTACTTGCTTTGAATTTGTTCACTTGAAGAAAATGTTACGATTCGTTTGTCCAATAAACATTAAACAATGAACAAAAATGACAACAGAAATCACAAAATCCAGGCTAATCATTTTGCAATACAAATTTTCTATTTTAGTGTTCTTTATTTTAACTTTCTGCTTGAAATTTGTTAAGCTCATCGCCATTGATCAGTAACATTTGTTGATAGGATCTATAGGTAAAATTTCGTATATACTAATTTATCTTGAAAAATTACAAAAACTCCTTAAAATAAATATTTATATCAAAAAACCCATCAAAATATTTTTCAATTTAAAAAGCTCATTCCTTCAACTTTTCATTCATAACAATCCAATAGTTTATTTTTTAACTAAATTACCCTCAACTTCTTAGATTTGTAAATCTAATGAATTTACTTCATAATTAATTTTTCAGGTTGTTCAAATTTGTTAGATCAAGGATGATTTCAATTTTAATATTTTAAGTTAATGGAGAATTTTTTTTTTATAATTTTAGATATAAAAATCGTAGTATAGTTGATTTTAATTTTATAAATTGACTGAACAAAACTAAAAGATTATAGTTGTTCAAAGTTCATAAATTAAGTTTTGTAAAAGTTTTTACTACAAATAAATGAGCACAACCAAATGATAACTCGTTTTTAATTTGATATCAATAAATAAAAAAATTGTTATTGTAATAAGTTCAAGTGCAATTTAGTCAAAAAATAGGGTAAAAGTAAATGGTTGGTTTTTTGGATTGAAAAGTTGGTGGAATAGTTTTTTTAACTGAAAAATAATTTC
Source organism: Paulownia fortunei (assembly GCA_019321725.1). Classification (NCBI taxonomy): domain Eukaryota; kingdom Viridiplantae; phylum Streptophyta; class Magnoliopsida; order Lamiales; family Paulowniaceae; genus Paulownia; species Paulownia fortunei. Next base: position 12,227 of record JAGSPU010001020.1, read on the forward strand.
ATGGAATGTTTGAATGTAAAATTTTGATATAAGTGATTTTTAGTAATTTTTCTTTTATTTTTTAAATTAAACCACAAGCAATTTGTTTCGTTTGACTTGAATTTCTTTGGAGGTAAATTAGAGACAGCCACACAAGATAAATGAATGAATAAGATGCTTCACCAGTTCCAAATAAATAATGTAGTCATGGATGTCTGTGTGAACTATACACAAATATTTGTAAGTATTTCTTTTCTTATTCTTGTGTCATGAGATCACCAACTCGACCTCCCAAAAATGAAATTTTCTTGCTTGATTGTTTTTTCAAGACTCAACTTTAGTGCAACAATTACATATAAAAAAAATATTAATTATTTATTATTTTTTAATGATTTTAGAAAATAAATAATTATTGACAAGATGTTCAGAACACTGTACATACACTATGCATGGGATAGTAATAAATTTGTTAGGTTGAAATAACAACCTCGCTAAGCTATAATTAGGCAACATAATATCTTTCGTGATAAATACTATGAGGTATGTATGCTATTGGATGGTTCACATATGACGCATGATCTACTTCTTGGCGCAGATACTAACCGTTTTCTTGCAAATTGAGAGAAGCCATTATGTAAATAATGTATCATCCCACATTTTTCTTAAGAAAAATAAGATAAACCAATGTTAATTGGCTTGAGTTTTCAATAGAATATCATATGTAGAAGTGAAAAATTAGAGAGCTGGGGACCATGCATACAATTTTCATGATCTACTTCATCGTACTTACACGCGCTGAAAACACAAGTGTTTGAAACCCTCAGATACAGATATAGTTTCCAGTGTGAATTCAGACCCTTCTCAATACCTCCGCCCTAGTGTCTTCTGTAACAGCCTTCTCTCACAGAGAAAAGCCCTAAAACAGTTGACAGTGGAAAAAGAAAAATCCAAATTGAAAATGATAAATTTCTTTGTATAATTAGAAAATCTGAGTCTCAAAATCTCTCAATATTGGGATTTGTCCGAACAATTTCAGGTTGAAATCTGATTATTCCTAGGGTTCCTTTTTTGTTTTTTGTTTTTAATGTTTCTTCTGCATGATCCCTCTGTCCAAGGTCAGTCTTCATCGGCCTCATTATCTGTAATTTGCGTATCTTCAGATACGCGGAAACCCTTTTGAACGAAAACCAAATTGATTCTTGAATTAACTTGTGTGGTGTGCAACAGATTTGTAGCACAAGGGATAGAAATTATTTAGGGAGACAGAGGAGGAGAAAGGAGATAGGTAAGAGTTTATATTTTTTGCATATTTGTGTTGGAGGATTTTTGATATGCGATTATCGCGGTCCGAATCAGTAGTTAAGAGAAGGAAGGATCAGAAATACAGGAATAAGTTTAAGGGTAAGAAAAAGCACAAGAGATTAGACGCAATTTGCGAAAAAGCTTATAATAGGAGCCATAAAGGGGTTCAAAAGGTTGAATCGAGTGAGCTTAATAATGGAGGGAATGATTTGGAGCTCCGTAGGAGCAATAGGGCTCGTAGAGCTCCTGTGTTGCTTGATTCATCACCTCTGCCGCCAAAAAAGAGGCAAAAAGTTGATGGGAGTGTGGCTAGTAGTGTTGAGAAAGTTAGGAGGAGAGAAGATGGGGTGCAGTGTGAAACACCATGCTCAAGTTCGAGGGATTTGGATGGACAGAATGGTGGTTGGGGGTCAAGGTTGAGATCAAGGGGAAAGAGTGCAGGTTTTTCTGGGATGGAGAGGGGGGAGTCTTCACGGAAGGGTAAAAGAAAGCTCTTTGAGGATTTTGATGGGTTTAGGGATGACATGGAACCTCAGTGTTATGATAAGAAAGAGGGCTTGGTGGGTGAGAAATCGACAGTTGTTAAATCAAAGAGGCCGGGAAGAATTAAAGCTTCAAATGTTTTGGCAAATGAGAACCAGGAGATTGATTTGGGAGATGGGGTGGAGGATGGTAAAGAAAAGAACAGGAATGAGGTGTTAGAAGTGATGGATGAGGTAGATGGATTACATTTGGAGATTAAATTGGAGTATAGAAGTGAAACTGGAGTAGAAGATTGCCATGTCGCTTCACAGTTGGCTGAGAGAGAGGAGACTGCAGTTCAAAGGGATTCTGAATTAGAAGAATGCCACAGCAACGGCAATGTGGAAACAAGGGAAGAATATATGGGGCTGGAAAAATTAGCATGTGATCTTGTACCTGGCCAAGGAAATGTTACTGAAGTTGATTGTGCTACAGCCGACCAAGCAAAACATGAGGGACATTCTGATAAGCCTCTTGAAGATGAGACCTGTAAAAAATCAAAAGGGAAATACAATGCTTCAGCTGTTGCAGACAGAAAACCGAGAATAAAACTGGGAAGACGCTGTGGTTTATGTGGGGGCGGTACTGATGGCAAGCCTCCAAAAATACTTGTACTGGAAGGTGCCGGAAGTGATAATGAGGCATATAGTGGATCATCTGCTTCGGAGGAACCTAACTATGATGTATGGGATGGATTTGGTGATCAATTTGGTTGGCTTGGACGGCTTCTGGGTCCTATTAATGATCGATTCGGTATAGCAGGAATTTGGGTTCATCAGCAATGTGCTGTATGGAGTCCTGAGGTGTGTTTTATATTCTTAAATTTATAGCACTTCAGTTATGTCTGACAGTTATCTTGGTTAATAAATGGGCTTCTTATTTGGACTGTAAGCTTTATTTCATGCATTTAGTGGACACTCTATAGATAACTCTTTTGTGATTTACTTGGTATAAGGGGTTAAGCTAAATGTATGTCGTGTTCCTATTTTTTTACTTCCTCGTTAAGCATAAATATCATTTTTTCTGATTGCGGACTCTGGCAAATCCATAAATATGGAAAGTTGATCTAGGATGGAAATAATGTTTATCCTCTTTGGACCAGGAGGGGGAGATGGGAAGGGGAAGGGTTGTAAATTGCCTGGAGGGGTCATTTCTTTCTTTCTTTGTTTTTTTTTTCCTTCCTTTTTTTCTGTTGTTCTTTGTGTGTGTGTGTTTTGTTATCAGTCTTGCTAAACAGGATTTTGTATTTTAGGCATTAGGATTCTAATTGTGTATTGAAGTTTACAGTATTTCCCAGACAAGTAGGCCATTGCTAGGATAGCTTGCTAGGGCCTTGTCTTTTAACATGTATTTTCTTGGAGTAGGGATCCTATTTTTGTGAGGGAATGAATTTGTATATATTTGTGCGTACTAATGAAAATTAAACTTTATCAAATGCCTGAATTCTAAGTTTTCCAGTGTTCATTTCGTGCAAGACGTGCTGATAGCTATGCATTCTGGAATCTTTTATGTAGGCACGAATAGAAAAATCTCTTAGTTTTCTTTATTGATATTCTTGTTTTGGGTTCAATACGAGCCTTGGCACTGTCGCCTGGGTGCTGCAATTTGAACTAGCTCTCATATGTTTCATGGGAACCTTTTAATAGAGCAAAAAGGTTTGGGCTCTGTATTATTGGTCTTTCCCAGGTCATAAAGGTGGAAGTAAATTAAAATTAAAAGTTTAAGATGCATGTGCTTTCATTTCCTTTTTCATCTACAGTTAGTTCTTTCTACTTGATACTAGTTTTCCGTTCTACCAGAGTCCGTATGATGGAGATAAAGTGCATGTTTAGGAGCACTTTTGGAATAAAAGTCCATCTATAAGATAGACTTTTTATTATGGAATTTTATAAAGTGTTTATAAAAATTGTGAAGTGTTTGGTAGAAATGCAATTTAATGCCTTTTAACGCCCATCCAGTAGAAGTGCAAGTGAAAAAAAATTCAAAAGCCACAAATTTGCACTTCTCCATAGTAGACTTTTAGAGAAGTGAGTTATACCAAAAGTTCATTCAAACACTTATCATTTTCACAAATGACCTTCCATATCTAAAAGTCTGTTTGGAATGGGTTTCGAAACACCCTAAAAAAGAATATGGGCCACAGGTTGTGATGGGGTCAAATAACGTATTACTGCGACCTTGATGACAGGGTAGAGGCCATGTATTACTTAGGACAGCATATTTGGAATTTCTTGAGGAGGCTCTCTCTTTATCTGGTGGATCCCAAAATTTATCATTTTTTCGCACCTTAACCAGAAAATTTTCTGTTGGTTGAGAGTTGGAAGACCATATTATCTAATGTTTATTATTTTTAATTTGGGGTATGCCTAGTGTTGGTTCTCTCTCTCTCTCTCTCTCTCTCTCTCTCCCTGTAAAAATATTATAACCACTTAAGCCTCATATTTTGCTAGTACTTATGTAACCAGATTCCAGTCTGTATTAAGTTCATTTCTGATTTTGTTAATTGCTGTGAATCAAAGATTTTATGCATTGTGTTGTTTGATTGGGTCAGCTCAGACATGCTTCATATTGATTGAGATATCAAATCTTACTTTCAGTTTGCACTGGGAGAGTGGACTTTTCTTCCTCTTACATCTAATTCTATGGAGAAAAAGAAAATGATTGGCTTCGTTTATTTTCTCTTTTTTGTTTACAAAGCATTTGTGTTTATGGTTTTGCATGTAACCAAGTACGATTTTGAATCACTCAGGCTTGGTTCATCTTCATCATTCTTTCTGATATTGTTTGTTTAAAAGATTATCAGGGCTCAGCATTGTAACCTTCTCAAGTGTTGCTTAATGATGGAAATTTTAATAGGACGTAAGCAACAATCTTGACTGTCTGATTTTCTGTTCCTTTCCTTTTCATACACATTGCAAGTTCTTGGCCTTCCTATTTCATTTTGTTAAAACATCTAATTACAGTATTCATTATTCTTGTATGCTGGTGCTATATTTTTTCACCTATTCTGATAATTGTTTTCAGGTTTATTTTGCTGGATTGGGATGCTTGAAAAATGTTAGGGCTGCACTTTACCGGGGAAGGGTGCTGAAATGCAGCCGCTGTAGGAGACCTGGAGCAACCATAGGGTGTCGTGTTGATCGATGTCCAAAAACTTACCACCTAGTGAGTGGTTTGTCTATATATTGTATCTTAACGCCTCTTCACCCAGTCAGCCTTGTTGAATTTCCTTTTTTTGTTTCTCCTTTACTGCAAGCTGTGCTGTGCATTTTTTCATCTTCACTGGGTTAGTTCTAGTTTTGTTTAAATTTGTTAATTTGTTTGATTTTGTAGCCATGTGCACGAGCCAAAGGTTGCATCTTTGATCATCGTAAATTTCTTATAGCCTGCACTGATCATCGGCATCTATTTCAACCACATGGGATACAGAATGCACAGCGGTTGAAGAAACTGAAGGCTAAAAAGTTGAAGTTAGAATTGCGGAAGACGGCTAATGATGTGTGCCGTAAGGATATTGAAGCAGAAGAAAAATGGTTAGAGAACTGTGGGGAGGATGAAGAATTTTTGAAACGTGAGAGCAAGAGGCTTCATCGGGATTTGTTGAGAATAGCACCTACATACATTGGAGGTGCAAACTCTGAGCATGATAGACAATTCCAAGGCTGGGAATCTGTTGCTGGGCTGCAAGATGTCATTCGATGCATGAAAGAGGTTGTTATTTTGCCACTCTTATACCCTGAGTTTTTCAATAATCTAGGACTTACACCTCCTAGGGGAGTTCTGTTGCATGGATACCCTGGAACTGGTAAGACATTGGTTGTGCGTGCACTAGTTGGCTCCTGTGCTCGTGGGGACAGGAGGATAGCATATTTTGCACGCAAAGGTGCAGATTGTCTTGGCAAATATGTTGGTGATGCTGAGCGCCAGCTAAGACTTTTGTTTCAAGTTGCGGAGAAATCTCAACCTTCTATAATTTTCTTTGATGAGATAGATGGTTTGGCCCCCTGCCGCACTAAGCAACAAGATCAAACGCATAATTCAGTTGTCTCCACTTTGCTTGCATTGATGGATGGCCTAAAATCTCGAGGTTCTGTTATTGTAATTGGAGCAACTAATCGTCCTGACGCGGTTGATCCAGCTCTAAGAAGGCCTGGGAGATTTGATCGGGAGATTTATTTTCCACTGCCTTCTGTTAAGGACAGGGAAGCGATCCTCTCATTGCACACTCAGAAGTGGCCAAAGCCAATAACTGGATCCTTATTGAAGTGGGTAGCAAAGCAAACTGTGGGATTTGCTGGTGCTGATCTGCAGGCTCTTTGTACTCAAGCGGCTATAATTGCTCTAAGGAGGAGCTTCCCCTTGCAAGAAGTTCTCTCAGCCGCTGAAAATAGAGCTACTGACAGTAAATGCCCTGCTATTCCCACTTTTGCCGTGGAGGAGAGAGATTGGATGGAGGCTCTCTCATGTGCACCGCCTCCATGTTCTCGAAGAGAAAGTGGAATTGCTCTAAATGATGTGGTTTCTTCACCTCTTAAAATTCATCTTGTTCCTTGTCTTCTGCAGCCACTAACGAGACTGCTGGTTTGCCTATACCTGGATGAGCGCGTCTGGTTGCCACCACATCTTAATAAGGCTTCCGCATTGGTGAAAAATGTCATTATTTCTGCTTTAGATAGCAGGAAAGTGCAGAGTGATAATTGGTGGTTGCACATAGATGGTTTGCTTCAAGAAGTGGACATTACGAATGAGATTGAGAAGAACCTTTTGCTTGCAAATGTTCTGTTTGGAGAGAGTAACCTATGTGGTTCTAATGTGACTGAGGAGAATTCTGATGAGGGTTGTTCAAAACTTATCCCTTCCAACTCTCAGTGTATGGGTGCTCGCCCTGGGTTGCTACAAAATATGTCTTATGGATCGTGTAATAAATCAGGATTTCAAGTGTTGATTTGTGGAAATCCAAGATCTGGCCAGAGGCATCTTGCTTCATGTCTTCTCCACTGTTTTGTTGGCAATGTTGATGTATGGAAAGTTGATTTGGCTAGTATCTCTCATGAAGGACATGGAGACATGGTTCATGGGCTAACGCGCATATTGAGTATGTCTGATTTTCCATTTCAACTTATTAAAATTAGTTCTTTCCATTTCAGCAGGAAAGCATCCGAAGTGTGATTTATGCTAATTTTAAAGTCACTCTTGCCTTATTAGGCTGCAAAATTCTTTGGGACACCTATGTTTTTGTCTTACAAATTACGAGCTTGTCTTCCAAAACCAGTCCACATTTTTATGTAGACTGATCAAGGATTATTTGTGAGGTCTTCTCAGTTAAATGTAGAGTCTTTTACATGGATTTGATATTAGACTCAATTTCTATATCTGCAAAGGATCCAAACTGAATGTTTGTTGAGTTTGGTGAATATTTCATTAAAAAACTGCCGATTAATAAGGATTGTGTGGAAGATCCTCATTGATGGTAGTAGCATATTATTATATAATGACTCGACCTATGTATACTTCTGATATACCTGTCCTTATAAACTCGGTCCATTAAATTTTTCTTGGCTTTGTATTTCTTGTATGATATTAATATCTTAGAGTATTTTATTCCATATTTTGCTGATTTCTCATCGTATCGTTGTATCTTCATCTGTATAAATATATAAACTTTCATGACATCTTTTGCTTGTTCTTTTAAATTCATGTTCCCCAGTTCAATTGTGTGCCATTGTCTTATATCATCTTTTATGCATGGTATCTTGTTTTGCTTGGATTATTCTGTTTCATTCTGTTTGTAGCACCTGGCCACTTTTGTGTGTATATCCTTGTGTCTCATATATGTGGTTTTGTTGCAATATTAAAGAGGAAAAAGATTTGTATGGCCATTGATGGGAAATGAGGTCAAGGGGGTGTGAGGACTCATTTTGAGGTCCTTGAAATGCAAAAGGAGGCGGAGGGATGGAATGAAGGGATTTGTGAAAACTTTTAGGAAAATATGGTTTGCTTGTTCGCCTGCTAAAGTGGTATGTGAGCCTAGTTTAGCTTGTGAGACAGTTCAATCCATATTAGAACCAAGAGCATTTTTTCCTGCTATTTTCTGTCCCAGTGGCACCCTTCAGCTTAAACAGGGGTGCATGGTGTTAAGAATTAAGTGTTGTTGATGTTAGTGTATGCATCTTCACCTTCTACTTTTTGTGTCCAGTTATTTAAACTGTTTGTGCAGCTGCTATCTCCTTTTCTCCTCCTGTTTGCTTTCTCACCAACCTTTTCCTTCATTTCCTGAGTGCATCCAATGAGGAATATAATCATTATTATGGCTTATTGTTGCAGTGAGATGTGCTGGTGCAAATTTGTGCATGCTATATATGCCAGCAATTGATTTGTGGGCTATTGAGACATATGATAAAGCCTCTGAAGACGATTGGGAGTCATCTTCAATGGAACCTCAATCCTCTGGAAAGATATATTGTGATGGGCACTGTGAAGTTGACATGGAACATGGGCTCCGTCCAAGTGCTGATGTAGAGGCAGCAAAATCTCAATCTGCTGCAAAGAAGGCCTCGTATCTCTGGACCTCTTTCATTGAGCAGGTGGAGTCTGTGCGCGTAAATACATCCTTGATAATTCTGGTATGGTGGTTTCTTCTTTTAATGCACATAAAGTTTGAGATTAAATTGTATTATTTGTGAGATTGAAAATAGAGGAACTACTTCAAAGCTTGCGATGTAGTGTGAGCTATTAGCCTTTCATTTGACTTTACCATCAAAGGACTAATAAATACTCAATCCATCCATTTTTGGATGTATGGGGCTTTTCTATTTTTGATTGCCCTTGTGCATCTAATATCAAAAAGTTAGAAAAGTAATTGATTTGATTACTTATGGGCCTTTTTTTTTAAAATTTGATTAGTGCTGGTAAATTACTTATACTATTCTTATTTTTTTGAAAACGTCCTACCGCGCATCTTTTGTGAGTGCATGGGGAATAAAGTGGTCCAGACAGACACTTTTGAAAGAATGTATCGTTTGTAAAGAACATGATGTGACTTCCGAAGATTCTTGGCCAAGATATAAAAATTAAAATGGAAAGTTTACTGCTCACCTTCTTATCTTTAACCTATAACTTTGTGCTGATTCAAATCGGGCTGTTGGGTTTTGGTTAGAGGAAGGTGCTACATCCATTTTTATGTGGAATGAAGCATCATGTGTGCTTGTCTGTCGAGGTGTTCTGTGCTTTATGTGATATTTCTTTTCTGTATTGGGAAGGGATGGCTGAATGTGTTGATAGATATTCTTCTTGCATGACTTTTTGGTTTTTGAATTTTCCTTGTGTTTTGGGTGCTTCTTGTTTTAAACCCAAATCACATATTAAATGCAATTAATTGTCACTCTAAGCCAGCTCATGCTTAAAAATAAATCATTAGCTCAATAATTGTTGTATATATTTTCCATTTTTAATCTTTATGTTTAATGTCTTTGTGTTGAGCACATTATGCACATCAAGTTGAGGTTTTTAAACTTGAACGCTGTTTTTGGTTATTTTCATTGATAGATAGGATAAAGGGTTGTGCATAATGTATAGTGCCATAGTAGAAATTGATTCCTTCCTTTATAAATTCAGTAATGAAGATCAACAAAAAAAGAGTTGGCCTTATTGTTTTGACTTTTCACTTCCCAAGAGGTATTATCCGTGTTTTGATTGTTTTCAATCTTTCCATATTCCATTTGTTGTATTAGGTTGGTTTCCCGATAGTGCTAGGTCAAAGTTGTTTGGGATGTGGATTCTAAAATTGGGCTTTGTACGTTATATGCAGAATTGAAGAGGAGAATGCACTGAATAATTGTTTGAGATTGCCTACAAATATGTCCTAGGCAATATTCTGTACAAGATAAACTAATGATGCTGAAATAACTAGTTTGTTATTTTTGGAGTTTGAACCATAATATTGCAGGAGAATTGATTGATGCACCACTTGGCTACTGCCGGCCTTCAGCTTCCTAGTATCTTATGTAGGATGTTTCAAAGATCTTTGAGTGATGACTTAGAAAGTCATAAGCTATTGTTGAATTTCTGCATTCTGTTTGTGCCATGTGGCGGTTCTCCTGAACTCACTCTTTTACTCTTGAGGCTTCTGATATTATTAGGTCAAGGATTTCTAGCATTTGCTAGTCACTTGTATGCTACTGATGCAACCAAGATTCACTGATCTTCTCTTTTAGCTACTAATTGTGTTCTTCATCCTATGTCAATGCTTTTATATTTAAGCGGCATGCAACAACATTTAAATATCTCAATGTCGGAAGTAACCTATTTTTTATTACATTATTAATTAATGTATCAATACTTTGGAAATGCTTATTGGAAAATTTCCTTTTATCAGGCCACGTCAGAATTACAACTTTCATTGCTTCCTAATAGAATAAGGCAATTTTTTGGGAATGAGATATTGAATTGCAGCCTCTCAAGTCCACTGGACCATAAGGTGCCACGGTTCTCTGTGCAGCTTGATGGGAAATTTGATAATGATAAGGTGATTAATTCTTTTGCTGCTAAGTTGACAGAGGATTTGGCACAGCACTTTGTTCAGTCACTTCATGGTGGAAATCATATTCATGAGAACTCATTTGAGGAGAAAGCTTATGATATGGTTGAAGGTGATGCTGATCGAATTTGTCGTAGTAAGCCTTGCCATGCCAGTCCGTTCAGTCCAGTTGGTTTTACAAATAAAACTCTCAGAGGGAAATCAAGCTTGCTGCTAGCAATATCAACAGTTGGATATCAGATTCTGTGTTATCCTCATTTTGCTGAACTTTGTTGGGTCACATCCAAGTTGAAAGAAGGTCCTTGTGCCAACGCCAATGGACCCTGGAAAGGTTGGCCCTTCAATTCTTGTATTGTTCGTCCTATCAACTCAATGGAGAAGGTTGCTGCTGCCTCTGGTTCCGGCAATATCAAAAGCAAAGAATCGGGTTTAGTTAGAGGACTAGTTGCCGTTGGTTTATCAGCATACAGAGGTGAATACACTTCTCTAAGGGAAGTTTGCTCTGAGGTTCGGAAAGTTTTAGAAACTCTAGTAGGACGAATTGATGATAAAATTCAAGCTGGGAAAGACAGAAACCAGTTCATTCGTCTTCTATCACAAGTGGCTTATCTTGAAGATATGGTTATCGGTTGGGCGCACGCATTGCAAAGGTATTGCTACTATTGCTCCTGGTTTTTTCCTTCATTTGTCTCATTTCTTCTTATCTTGTCACTAAAACAAAAACTCCTTTCAGTTTGGAGGTAGATACTCGTATTTCAGATGCAAATACCAATATGAGTATGGGATCGTTTGATAATCATGTCTGCAAGGATGGTATTTCTGAAGGTGATGGCCACAAGCAAGACGTTTTGAATGTAAACGTACATGGATCAGAAGTGTTGGAAAAAAGTCCTCAGAAAATTGGTGCTAGAGATGCTGGATGTTCTGATCCAACTGATGTTGACAATGGATGTGCAGATGCAGGTGATGGAGTTGCAGTTACAGTAGAAGAGCCTTCCCATCAGGTTGTCTTGGATGATACTTGCTCTCTTAAACACACCTTAGCACCAAATGAAGTTAACTTAGAGTCTTCTAAGGCAGAAGCTGCTGGAGATCATGCAGAATTGGGACATGTATCTGTCAAGCTCTCCAATGGTTTCACGGAGAGTAGTTCCGATTTTCAAGCAGATGGTCCCTGTGGTTCAGGTGATAAGCATGCTATCGAGCTCTCTTCCTCTGCAGAAATTTGTAACCAGCCTAATGGTCTGTCCTTGACTGATAATAAAATCTTGTCCAAAGATACCGGTGAAAACTCAGGTGGAAGTGATCTTAATGTCAACTACGCATCGAACCCTAGCAGTCTTACAGGTGGTTCTATTGCTACGTGCTTTTACCAGTGTTGTTCTGAATGCTTTGTCAATCTCCATAATTTACTGCTGAGAAATATAAATTTCGAGTGGCAACTTAAAGGAAGTGATTCAACAGTAGAGGATGTTCACGATTTTGTTGCCTCTTTATCTGCAAATCTTCATTTGTCCCTAAGGAAATTGTCCCAAGGTGAAAATTCTTGTGGTATAATAGGGGAAGTTGGCGAGTATAGAAAATACTGCGAGTGTCTGAAATTTCAGGGAACAGACACGCCTGAATGTAAAAATTCAGGCAAATTGTTGATGATGGAATGTGGTTGTCATGCAATGGGCAAGAACACAACCGACAAGAAATTTTTTCCCAGATTTCTGAAGGGCTTGATTCTAGATTCGTTTTCAAGGATGGTGTACTGGCTACTTTAGACACAGATACTGATGTTTCTTATCATTGTAAATTTGAGAAATTATGCCTTTGTTCTCTTATAGAGTGGTTGGTAAGGAGCAAGGAGTCTTTTCATTGATGTCATGTTTAGCTTCAACACTTGTTGCTTCCGCAAATTTTGATGCACTTGCGGAATATAGATGTGGAAGAACTTCACTGATGTAAACATTGAAATTTTGTTTTCAGGCATATATGTTTCCGTTACTTCACAGCTAAAATTTATTTATTAATTTATTTTGTTTTCCTAAGTTGATTAATTGTTCTGGTTTTTAGTGGCTTAGCGACTTGGGGATCGGCTTATATATGTTTAAATTCTTGGATGGAGTAGGCACCAATAAGAGTATTGGTGCATCCTGGACCATCTTTATAAACTTAATTTACTAATTTCCTAATGTTATTTTTTTAATATTATTTCTTTGTTTATGTAAATACATACAAAATAAAAACTATAGTAATTCCTAAATCTATTAATAATTGGGCAAACACATCGACTGCGCCGCATCTACTTTTGTTTATTGGTGGGAGTTCGGACAAATTTGGCATGATATGTAAGTTGAAAGTCTGATTTGATTCTTCAGAGTATCTCTTTCTTGATTTTATGTCTCTGTCTGAATTCTAATTTCTTACTTTGACATGATAACGTGGTTGACCCAATTCGTCGAACGCACAGCTTTATCAATTTTTTATTTCTACTCGGAAGCTAGTAATGTAAAAAATCTTTTTAAGTTGTGTTTGAGTTTTTCTACCCTTTAACTAAAGGGTAACAACCTACATCTAAGAGTCCATAAAATGTACAAGAAGTAGGATTTGTTGAATATTTGCTTATATATTTGATGAAGGTAGTTTTTGGAAGATAAAAATCTTGACTAGGGGGTTGAGGTAAAATAGGATTTGGATATCTAATACATTGTATAAGGTTTCAAATCAGAATACTTATTATAATTTTTTGGATAGTTTTCGTCTTAAACACTCCATATTGAAGTCATATAAGTTGGAGGGAATCTAACAAGGATATTCTCTAATAACCAATCTAAACATTTTAGTGAAAATAATACGCGAACACTTCGCCTTATATCATGTGTGGCCGCCTCTCGAACACATGTTATCATCGGCTAAATTCGAAAGAGTTCACTATATAAAGAACTAGGATCCTACTCAAAAGCTCTTCTAGTTGGGTCATGAATCAAATAGTCTCGTGAAAACAGAATCCGAATCTTGAACTATTTCTATTAAGGAGGGGCATTCTTGTCCTTCCAACAATTTTGTGGTAAATTCATGAAATTTACAAAATCACTCAATATTAACTTATTATAAATCACATCTCATTCAAAAATCCAAATTCAGATAAAAATAAAGTCAATTATCTTTGCTTAAACTTCCTTGTGAACATGCAAGAATTGAAGCATAGGGGAACAAGTAATGCCCCAAAAATAGTAATAGCTAAGAGCCATGTGAGATATACATGATAGGTAGACAAGATGGGAATTGGATGTGCCTCTTATCAGTTTCATCACCCAAACATACCCACATGTAACCCCTGCTGTTTAACTTATCAGGCTTCTTTGGCATATATATTTCACATGCCTCTCAAGTTCAGATAAGGCCAAGTTTCAAGCATTTTTGTCTAATTCTGCAAAACTCAATTAAGCAAAATCCCACCTGAACAAACAAGGATCTGATTTTGTTAATTTTTCCAAGTTAAAAAAAATAAAAAAAATTGCCTGATTACTGTCAAACAACATAGGATTTGGGGCTATCATCCAAATAAAATTAACATCGTATCTTGTAGCTGTCACCTAGTTGGAACAAAATTATAAATTATTTACTTGCAAAATAGTCAGAAATCTGTAATCAATAAACTTTAGGACAAGCACATGGGCTCTGCTGGCATAAATTTCTAAGCTGTTAATCATTTCCCATATTCCTTAGTTGTTCCAATTAAATGCACACACCTCTTCCATCCCCTACAGTAATATATAGTAATATATCATCATAACTCTCTCTCTCTCTCTCTCTCTCTGTCTCTCTCTCTCTCTCTAGAAATATTTTTTTTTTCTTTAAAAGAATATTCATGCCTTTCTGTATTCATGGTTTGATATTCTAATATGCTAAACGCAGAGCAACCACACCAATTCATCCTGAATTTTGTGGTTAAATTCTTATAGGGGATGTCTTGCAGAAAAATAGCTAGGACGATAAACATTACAAATTCAAAATATCAAGAATTAATTAAGTAAAATCATCAAAGACTAATTAAGTATAATCAAATCAAAAAAAGAAAAAAAAAAACTACCCATTCATAAGAGAGACTCCTAACACAAAACTTCTTATTAATTAATTATATAGTAATATAGAAGTGATTAATCACCGCGTTTTTGTAAATAAGGACTTAAAACATATTTTGGCACTTGTACTAATGTACTTGGACTTACAATTATGATTAAATGGAATGGATTTATTGGTTAAGAGTCTTCTCAAATATTGCCTTGCAGCACTTAGTGACAGCACAATATATACATGTATCCCTTTATTTGTCTCTTTTCTTTCCCCTATAGCCATTCAAGTTCAATCATTAAAACACCTCATATTAGTCTCTCGTGTCCACAAAGTTCAATAATTAAAACACCTCATTGTCCTATGTCCACCAAGTAATAAATGTGTAGCAATCTTGGAGCACATGACATCCCAGCCCCACATGGCTTCCCAATCAGACAATTTGACAGCTTTTCAAGATAACCATATAGTTTTTTTCTTTT
>JAGSPU010001304.1:0-28560 GCA_019321725.1 Paulownia fortunei
AAGGGTATACATAGCCTAAGGTTTGTGATGTGAAAATTTTTAATAGTAATAATTTGGATTTTTTGTATTGTGAATGTTCAAAAATTGAACACAAGAGAGAGAGAGAGAGTACCGAGAGGGTGGGGGTGGCCTAGGGTTTCTTACAAAAAAATTTCAGTGATAATAATTAGAGTTTTTATAATATATATCTGAAACACATAAAATTATAAAGAGAGCATCCAGGGGGTAGGAACGGTCTAGGGTTTGTTGTGTGAAAAATCAATCAATAATAACTAGGGTTTTATGTTATGCATGTTGAAATACAAAATTCAAGAAAAATAGTTGTGAGTGGGTGGGGGTAACCAAGGTTTGTGGTGTGAAAAACCCAGTCACAAAATTATGATTTTTTTGATCATAGATTTTGAAATATAGAACACGAGAGAGAGTGTAGCGAAAGGGCAATGGTGGCTAAGGTTTGTACTGTGAAATTTTTAACAGCAATAACTCGGTTTTTTGCATTATGCATATTGAAATATGAAAATTAACAGAGAGAGTGCGGAGAGGGTATGCATTGCCTCAAGGTGTGTGATGTGAAAATTTTAATAGCAATAATTTGGATTTTTTATATGGTGAATGTTCAAATACTGAACACAAGAGAGAGAGAGAGTACCGAGGGGGTGGGTGGTGTAGGTTTCTTACGAAAAAATTTCAGCGGCAATAATTAGGGTTTTTTAATATCTTGAAATACATAACACTATAGAGAGCATCTAGGGGGTGGGAACGGCTTAGGGTTTGTTGTGTGAAAAATTGATAACAATAACTAGGGTTTTTGTGTTATCCATGTTGAAATACAAAAGTCAGGAAAAATAGTTGTGAGTGGGTGGGGGTAACCAAAGGTTTTGTGCGCGAAAAACCCAGTTACGAAAATTAAAGTTTTTTGGATCATAGATTTTGAAATATAGAATACGAGAGAGTGTAGCAAAGAGGCAATGGTGGCCTAAGATTTGTACTATGAAATTTTTAACAGCAATAACTCGGGTTTTTTGCATTATGCATATTGAAATACGAAACTTAAGAGAGAGAGTGCGGAGAGGGCATGCATAGCCTAAGGTTTGTGATGTGAAAATTTTAATAGCAATAATTTGAATTTTTTGTATTGTGAATGTTCAAAAACTGAACACAAGAGAGAGAGAGAGTACCGTGAGGGTGGGGGTGGCCTAGGATTTCTTACAAAAATTTTCAGTGACAATAATTAGGGTTTTTTGTAATATATATGTTGAAACACATAACACTATAAAGAGCATCTAGGGGGTGGGAACGGTTTAGGGTTTGTTGTGTGAAAAATCAATAACAATAACTAGGGTTTTTGTGTTATGCATGTAGAAATACAAAACTCAAGAAAAACAGCTGTGAGTGGGTGAAGGTAACCAAGGTTTGTGGGCGAAAAACCCAGTCATGAAAATTAGAGTTTTTTGATCATAGATTTTGAAACATAGAACACGAGAGTGAGTGTAGCGAAAGAGCAATGGTGGCCTAAGATTTGTATGGTGAAATTTTTAATAGCAATAACTCGGGTTTTTTGCATTATGCATATTGAAATACGAAACTTAAAAGAGAGAGTGCGGAGAGGGCATGCATATAGCCTAAGGTTTGTGATGTGAAAATTTTTAATAGTAATAATTTGAATTTTTTGTATTGTGAATGTTCAAATACTGAACACAAGAGAGAGAGAGAGAGTACGGAGAGGATGGGGGTGGTCTAGGGTTTCTTACGAAAAAATTTCAGTGGCAATAATTAGGGTTTTTTATAATATATATCTTGAAACACATAAAATTATAAAGAGCATCCAGGGGGTGGGAACGGCTTAGGGTTTATTGTGTGAAAAATCAATAATAATAACTAGGGTTTTTGTATAATGTATGTTGAAATATAAAAGTCAAGAAAAATAGTTGTGAGTGGGTGGGGGTAACTACAGGTTTAGGGCGCGAAAAACCCAGTCATGAAATTTAAATGTTTTTTGAATCATAGATTTTGAAATATAGAACACGAGAGAGAGTGTAGCGAAAGAACAATGGTGGCCTAAGATTTGTACTGTGAAATTTTTAATAGCAATAACTCGGGTTTTTGCATTATGCATATTGAAATACGAAACTTAAGAGAGAGAGTGCGGACAGGGCATGCATATAGCCTAAGGTTTGTGATGTGAAAATTTTAATAGAAATAATTTGGATTTTTTGTATTGTGAATGTTCAAAAACTAAACACAAGAGAGAGAGAGAGTACCGAGAGGGTGGGGGTGGCGTAGGGTTTCTTATGAAAAAATTTCAGTGGCAATAATTAGGGTTTTTTGTAATATATATGTTGAAACACATAATACTATAGAGAGCATCTAGAGGGTGGGAACGGCTTAGGGTTTGTTGTGTGAAATATCAATAACAATAACTAGGATTTTTGTGTTATGCATATTGAAATACAAAACTCAAGAAAAACAGCTGTGAGTGGGTGAAGGTAACCAAAGGTTTGTGGCGCGAAAAACCCAGTTATGAAAATTAAAGTTTTTTGGATCATAGATTTTGAAACATAGAACACGAGAGAGAGTGTAGCGAAAGAGCAATGGTGGCTAAGATTTGTACTGTGAAATTTTTAAACAAAATAACTCGGGTTTTTGCATTATGCATATTGAAATATGAAAATTAAGAGAGAGTGCGGAGAGGGTATGCATAGCCTCAGGTTTGTGATGTGAAAATTTTAATAGCAATAATTTGGATTTTTTATATGGTGAATGTTCAAATACTGAACACAAGAGAGAGAGAGACTACCGAGAGGGTGGGGGTGGCGTAGGGTTTCTTATGAAAAAATTTCAGTGGTAATAATTAGGATTTTTTGTAATATATATGTTGAAACATATAACACTATAGAGAGCATCTAGGGGGTGAAGGAACGGCTTAGGGTTTGTTGTGTAAAAATCTATAATAATAACTAGCGTTTTTGTGTTATGCATGCAAACACATAAAATTATAAAGAGCATCCAGGGGGTGGGAACGGTCTAGGGTTTGTTGTGTGAAAAATCAATAATAATAACTAGGGTTTTTGTGTAATGCATGTTGAAATACAAAACTCAAGAAAAAAGTTGTGAGTGGGTGGGGGTAACCGAAGGTTTGTGGCGCGAAAAACCCAGTCATGAAAATTAGAGTTTTTTGGATCATAGATTTTGAAACATAGAACACGAGAGTGAGTGTAGCGAAAGAGCAATGGTGGCCTAAGATTTGTACTGTGAAATTTTTAATAGTAATAACTCGGGTTTTTTTTTGTATTGTGCATATTGAAATACGAAACTTAAGGGAGAGAGTGCGGAGAGGGTATGCATATAGCCAAAGGTTTGTGATGTGAAATTTTAATAGCAATAATTTGAATTTTTTGTATTTTGAATGTTCAAAAACTGAACACAAGAGAGAGAGAGAGTACCAAGAGGGTGGGGGTGGCGTAGGGTTTCTTATGAAAAAATTTCAGTGGCAATAATTAGGGTTTTTTGTAATATATATTTGAAACACATAAAATT
The DNA here is from genome assembly GCA_019321725.1 of Paulownia fortunei. Classification (NCBI taxonomy): domain Eukaryota; kingdom Viridiplantae; phylum Streptophyta; class Magnoliopsida; order Lamiales; family Paulowniaceae; genus Paulownia; species Paulownia fortunei. The sequence goes on from JAGSPU010001304.1 coordinate 3,538, forward strand.
ATAAAGAGCATCCAGGGGTGGGAACGGTCTAAGGGTTTGTTGTGTGAAAAATCAATAATAATAACTAGGGTTTTTGTGTTATGCATGTTGAAATACAAAAGTCAAGAAAAAATAGTTGTGAGTGGGTGGGGGTAACCAAATGTTTGTGCGCGAAAAACCCAGTCACGAAAATTAGGGTTTTTTGATCAGAGATTTTGAAATATAGAACACGAGAGAAGTGCAGCGAAAGGCAATGGTGGCCTAAGGTTTGTACTGTGAAATTTTTAATAGTAATAACTCAGGTTTTTTGCATTATGCATATTGAAATACGAAACTTAAGAGAGAGAGTGCGGAGAGGCATGCATAGCCTAAAGTTTGTGATGTGAAAATTTTAGTAGCAATAATTTGAATTTTTTGTATTGTGAATGTTCAAATACTGAACACAAGAGAGAGAGAGAGAGAGAGTACAGAGAGGGTGGGGTGGTCTAGGGTTTCTTACGAAAAAAATTCAGTGACAATAATTAGGGTTTTTTTAATATATATCTTGAAACACATAAAATTATAAAGAGCATCCAGGGGTGGGAACGGTTTAGGGTTTGTTGTGTGAAAAATCAATAATAATAACTAGGGTTTTTGTGTTATGCATGTTGAAATACAAAAGTCAAGAAAAATAGTTGTGAGTGGGTGGGGGTAACCAAAGGTTTGTGGCGCGAAAAACCAGTCATGAAAATTAGAGTTTTTTGATCATAGATTTTGAAATATAGAACACGAGAGAGTGTAGCGAAAGAGCAATGGTGGCCTAAGGTTTGTACTAGTGAAATTTTTAACAGCAATAACTCGGGTTTTTGGCATTATGCATATTGAAATACGAAACTTAAGAGAGAGAGTGCGGAGAGGGTATGCATAGCCTAAGGTTTGTGATGTGAAAATTTTAATAGCAATAATTTGGATTTTTTGTATTGTGAATGTTCAAAAACTGAACACAAGAGAGAGAGAGAGAGTACGAGAGGGTGGGGGTGGCCTAGGGTTTCTTATGAAAAAATTTCAGTGGCAATAATTAGGGTTTTTTTATAATATATATCTTGAAACACATAAAATTATAAAGAGCATCCAAGGGGTGGGAACGGTCTAGGGTTTGTTGTGTGAAAAATCAATAATAATAACTAGGGTTTTTGTGTTATGCATGTTGAAATACAAAAGTCAAGAAAAATAGTTGTGAGTGGGTGGGGGTAACCAAAGGTTTGTGGCGCGAAAAACCCAGTCATGAAAATTAGAGTTTTTTGGATCATAGATTTTGAAAACATAGAACACGAGAGAGAGTGTAGCGAAAGAGCAATGGTGGCCTAAGATTTGTACTGTGAAATTTTTAATAGCAATAACTCGGTTTTTTGCATTATGCATATTGAAATACGAAACTTAAGAGAGAGAGTGCGGAGAGGGTATGCATAGCCTAAGGTTTGTGATGTGAAAAATTTAATAGCAATAATTTGGATTTTTTGTATTGTGAATGTTCAAATACTGAACACAAGAGAGAGAGAGAACCGAGGGTGGGGTGGCGTAGGGTTTCTTATGAAAAAATTCAGTGGCAATAATTAGGGTTTTTTGTAATATATATGTTGAAACACATAACACTATAGAGAGCATCTAGGGGGTGGGAACGGCTTAGGGTTTGTTGTGTGAAAAATCAAAACAATAACTAGGGTTTTTGTGTTATGCATGTTGAAATACAAAACTCAAGAAAAACAGTTGTGAGTGGGTGGGGTAACCAAAGGTTTGTGGCGCGAAAAACCAGTCATGAAAATTAGAGTTTTTTGGATCATAGATTTTGAAACATTAGAACACGAGAGAGAGTGTAGAAAGGGCAATGGTGGCCTAAGATTTGTACTGTGAATTTTTAATAGCAATAACTCGGGTTTTTTGCATTATGCATATTGAAATACGAAACTTAAGAGAGAGAGTGCCGAGAGGGTATGCATAACCTAAGGTTTGTGATGTGAAAATTTTAATAGCAATAATTTGGATTTTTTGTATTGTGAATGTTCAAATACTGAACACAAGAGAGAGAGAGAGTACCGAGAGGGTGGGGGTGGCCTAGGGTTTCTTATGAAAAAATTTTAGTGGCAATAATTAGGGTTTTTTATAATATATATCTTGAAACACATAAAATTATAAGAGCATCCAGGGGGTGGGAACGGTCTAGGGTTTGTTGTGTGAAAAATCAATAATAATAACTAGGGTTTTTGTGTTATGCATGTTGAAATACAAAATCAAGAAAATAGTTGTGAGTGGGTGGGGGTAACCAAAGGTTTGTGGCGCGAAAACCCAGTCACGAAAATTAGAGTTTTTTGGATCATAGATTTTGAAACATAGAACACGAGAGAGAGTGTAGCGAAAGAGCAATGGTGGCCTAAGATTTGTACTGTGAATTTTTTAATAGCAATAACTCGAGTTTTTTGCATTATGCATATTGAAATACGAAACTTAAGAGAGAGAGTGCGAGAGAGGGTATGCATAGCCTAAGGTTTGTGATGTGAAAATAATTTGGATTTTTTGTATTGTGAATGTTCAAATACTGAACACAAGAGAGAGAGAGAAACCGAGAGGGTGGGGGTGGCGTAGGGTTTCTTATGAAAAAATTTCAGTGGCAATAATTAGGGTTTTTTGTAATATATATGTTGAAACACATAACACTATAGAGAGCATCTAGGGGGTGGGAACGGCTTAGGGTTTGTTGTGTGAAAAATCAATAACAATAACTAGGGTTTTTGTGTTATGCATATTGAAATACAAAACTCAAGAAAAAACAGTTGTGAGTGGGTGGGGTAACCAAATGTTTGTGGCGCGAAAAACCAGTCATGAAAATTAAAGTTTTTGGATCATAGATTTTGAAACATAGAACACGAGAGAGAGTGTAGCGAAAGGGCAATGGTGGCCTAGATTTGTACTATGAAATTTTTTTAATAGTAATCGTGGGTTTTTGCATTATGCATATTGAAATACGAAACTTAAGAGAGAGAGTGCCGAGAGGGTATGCATAACCTAAGGTTTGTGATGTAAAAAATTTAATAGCAATAATTTGGATTTTTTGTATTGTGAATGTTCAAATACTGAACACAAGAGAGAGAGAGAGTACCGAAGAGTGGGGGTGGCCTACGGTTTCTTATGAAAAAATTTCAGTGGCAATAATTAGCATTTTTTATAATATATATCTTGAAACACATAAAATTATAAAGAGCATCCAGGGGGTGGGAACGGTCTAGGGTTTGTTGTGTGAAAAATCAATAATAATAACTAGGGTTTTTGTGTTATGCATGTTGAAATACAAAATTCAAGAAAATAGTTGTGAGTGGGTGGGGTAACCAAAGGTTTGTGGCGCGAAAAACCCAGTCACGAAAATTAGGGTTTTTTGGATCATAGATTTTGAATATAAAACACGAGAGAGAGTGTAGCGAAAGGGCAATGGTGGCTAAGGTTTGTACTGTGAAATTTTTAACAGCAATAACTCGGTTTTTTTGCATTATGCATATTGAAATACGAAAATTAAGAGAGAGAGTGCGGAGAGGCATGCATAGCCTCAGGTTTGTGATGTGAAAATTTTAATAGCAATAATTTGGAATTTTTGTATTGTGAATGTTCAAATATGAACACAAGAGAGAGAGAGAGTACGAGAGGGTGGGGGTCTAGGGTTTCTTACGAAAAAATTCAGTGGCAATAATTGGGTTTTTTATAATATATATCTTGAAATACATAAAATTATAAAGAGCATCCAGGGGTGGGAACGGTCTAGGGTTTGTTGTGTGAAAAATCAATAATAATAACTAGGGTTTTTGTGTAATTTTTGAAATACAAAAGTCAAGAAAATAGTTGTGAGTGGGTGGGGTAACCAAAGGTTTGGGCGCGAAAACCCAGTCATGAAAATTAAATGTTTTTGAATCATAGATTTTGAAAGATAGAACACGAGAGAGAGTGTAGCGAAAGAGCAATGGTGGCCTAAGATTTGTACTGAAAATTTTTAATAGTAATAACTCGGGTTTTTTGCATTATGGATATTGAAATACGAAACTTAAGAGAGAGAGTGCGGAGAGGGTATGTAGATTAAAGGTTGTGATGTGAAAATTTTAATAGCAATAATTGGATTTTTTATATTGTGAATGTTCAAATACTGAACACAAGAGAGAGAGAGAGTACCGAGGGGGTGGGGGTGGCGTAGGTTTCTTATGAAAAATTTCAGTGGCAATAATTAGGATTTTTTGTAATATATATCTTGAAATACATAACACTATAGAGAGCATCTAGGGGTGGGAACGGCTTAGGGTTTGTTGTGTGAAAAATTGATACCAATAACTAGGGTTTTTGTGTATGCATGTTGAAATACAAAAGTCAAGAAAAATAGTTGTGAGTGGGTGGGGTAACCAAAGGTTTGTGGCGCGAAAACCCAGTTACGAAAATTAGGGTTTTTTGGATCATAGATTTTGAATATAGAACACGAGAGAGTGTAGCGAAAGGGCAATGGTGGCTAAGGTTTGTACTGTGAAATTTTTAACAGCAATAACTACGTTTTTTGCATTATGCATATTGAAATATGAAACTTAACAGAGAGAGTGCGGAGAGGGTATGCATAGCCTAGGTTTGTGATGTGAAAATTTTAATAGTAAGCAATAATTTGGATTTTTTATATGGTGAATGTTCAATACTGAACACAAGAGAGAGAGAGAGTACCGAGAGGGTGGGGGTGGCCTAGGGTTTTTTACGAAAAAATTTCAGTGGCAATAATTAGGGTTTTTTATAATATATATATCCTGAAACACACATAAAATATAAAGAGCATCCTGGGGTGGGAACGGTCTAGGGTTTGTTGTGTGAAAAATCAATAATAATAACTAGGTTTTTGTGTTATGCATGTTGAAATACAAAAGTCAAGAAAAATAGTTGTGAGTGGGTGGGGTAACCAAAGGTTTGTGGCGCGAAAAACCAGTCAGTCATGAAATTACAATTTTTTGGATCATAGATTTTGAAACATAGAACACGAGAGAGAGTGTAGCGAAAGAGCAATGGTGGCCTAAGATTTGTACTGTGAAATTTTTTAATAGCAATAACTCGGTTTTTTCATTATGCATATTGAAAAACGAAACTTAAGAGAGAGAGTGCGAGAGGGTATGCATAGCCTAAGGTTTGTGATGTGAAAATTTTAATAGCAATAATTTGAATTTTTTGTATTGTGAATGTTCAAAAACTGAACACAAGAGAGAGAGAGAGTACCAAGAGGGTGGGGGTGCCTAGGGTTTCTATGAAAAAATTTTGTGGCAATAATTAGGGTTTTTTAAATATATATTCTTGAAACACATAAAATTATAAAGAGCATCCAGGGGTGGGAACGGTCTAGGGTTTGTTGTGTGAAAAATCAATAATAATAACTAGGGTTTTTGTGTTATGCATGTTGAAATACAAAACTCAAGAAAAACAGTTGTGAGTGGGTGAAGGTAACCAAAGGTTTGTGGCGCGAAAAAACCAGTTATGAAAATTAGAGTTTTTTAGATCATAGATTTTGAAACATAGAACACGAGAGAGAGTGTAGCGAAAGAGCAATGGTGGCCTAAGATTTGTACTGTGAATTTTTAATAGCAATAACTCGGGTTTTTGCATTATGCATATTAAAATACGAAACTTAAGAGAGAGAGTGCAGAGAGGGCATGCATAGCCTAAGGTTTGTGATGTGAAAATTTTAATAGCAATAATTTGGATTTTTTTGTATTGTGAATGTTCAAATACTGAACACAAGAGAGAGAGAGAGTACCGAGAGGTGGGGGTGTCGTAGGGTTTCTTATGAAAAAATTTCAGTGCCAATAATTAGGGTTTTTGTAATATATATCTTGAAACACATAACATTATAGAGAGCATCCAGGGGTGGGAACGGCCTAGGGTTTGTTGTGTGAAAAATCAATAATAATAACTAGGGTTTTTGTGTTATGCATGTTGAAATACAAAACTCAAGAAAAACAGTTGTGAGTGGGTGGGGTAACCAAAGGTTTGTGGCGCGAAAACCCAGTCACGAAAATTAGGATTTTTGGATCATAGATTTTGAAATATAGAACACGAGAGAGTGTAGCGAAAGGGCAATGGTGGGCTAAGGTTTGTACTGTGAAATTTTTAAAACAATAACTCAGTTTTTTTGCATTATGCATATTGAAATACGAAACTTAAGAGAGAGAGTGCGGAGAGGGTATGCATAGCCTAAGGTTTGTGATGTGAAAATTTTAATAGCAATAATTTGATTTTTTGTATTGTGAATGTTCAAAAACTGAACACAAGAGAGAGAGAGAGTACCGAGAGGGTGGGGGGTGGCGAAGGTTTCTTATGAAAAAATTTCAGTGGCAATAATTAGGTTTTTTGTAATATATGTCTTGAAACACATAACACTATAGAGAGCATCTTTAGAGGTGGAACGGCCTTAGGTTTGTTGTGTGAAAAATCAATAAAAATAACTGGGGTTTTTGTGTTATACATATTGAAATACAAAACTCAAGAAAAATAGTTGTGAGTGGGTGGGGGTAACCAAGTGTTTGTGGCACGAAAAACCCAGTCATGAAAATTAAAGTTTTTTGGATCATAGATTTTGAAACATAGAACACGAGAGAGAGTGTACCGAAAAGCAATGGTGGCCTAAAATTTGTACTGTGAGATTTTTAATAGCAATAACTTGGGTTTTTTACATTATGCATATTGAAATACGAAACTTAAGAGAGAGAGTGCAGAGAGGGTATGCATAGCCTAAGGTTTGTGATGTAGAAATTTTAATAGCAATAATTTGGATTTTTTGTATTGTGAATGTTCAAAAACTGAACACAAGAGAGAGAGAGAGTACCGAGAGGGTGGGGTGGTGTTGGGTTCTTATGAAAAAATTTCAGTGGCAATAATTAGGGTTTTTTATAATATATATCTTGAAACACATAAAATTATATAAAGAGCATCCAGGGGGTGGGAACGGTCTAGGGTTTGTTATGTGAAAAATCAATAATAATAACTACGGTTTTGTGTAATGTATGTGAAATACGAAACTCAAGAAAAATAGTTGTGAGTGGGTGGGGGTAACCGAAGGTTTGTGGCGCGAAAAACCCAGTGATGAAAATTAGAGTTTTTTGGATCATAGATTTTGAAACATAGAACACGAGAGTGAGTGTAGCGAAAGAGCAATGGTGGCCTAAGATTTGTACTGTGAAATTTTTAATAGCAATAAGTCGTGTTTTTGCATTATGCATATTGAAATACGAAACTTAAGAGAGGGAGTGCGGAGAGGGCATGCATATAGCCTAAGGTTTGTGATGTGAAAATTTTAATAGAAATAATTTGGATTTTTTATATTGTGAATATTCAAAAACTGAACACAAGAGAGAGAGAGAGTATCGAGAGGGTGGGGGTGGCGTAGGGTTTCTTATGAAAAAATTTTAGTGGCAATAATTAGGATTTTTTATAATATATATCTTGAAACACATAACATTATAAAGAGCATCCAGGGGGTGGGAACGGTCTAGGGTTTGTTGTGTGAAAAATCAATAATAATAACTAGGGTTTTTGTGTTATGCATGTTGAAATACAAAACTCAAGAAAAACAGTTGTGAGTGGGTGAAGGTAACCAAAGGTTTGTGGCGCGAAAAAACCAGTCATGAAAATTAGAGTTTTTTAGATCATAGATTTTGAAACATAGAACACGAGAGAGAGTGTAGCGAAAGAGCAATGGTGGCCTAAGATTTGTACTGTGAAATTTTTAATAGCAATAACTCGGATTTTTTGCATTATGCATATTAAAATACGAAACTTAAGAGAGAGAGTGCGGAGAGGGCATGCATAGCCTAAGTTTGTGATGTGAAAATTTTAATAGCAATAATTTGGATTTTTTGTATTGTGAATGTTCAAATACTGAACACAAGAGAGAGAGAGAGTACCTAGAGGGTGGGGGTGGCGTAGGGTTTCTTATGAAAAAATTCAGTGGCAATAATTAGGATTTTTTGTATATATATCTTGAAACACATAACACTATAGAGAGCATCCAGGGGTAGGAACGGCCTAGGGTTTGTTGTGTGAAAAAATAAATAATAACTAGCGTTTTTGTGTTATGCATGTTGAAATACAAAACTCAAGAAAAACAGTTGTGAGTGGGTGGGGTAACCAAAGGTTTGTGGCGCGAAAACCCAGTCACGAAAATTAGGATTTTTTGGATCATAGATTTTGAAATATAGAACACGAGAGAGAGTGTAGCGAAAGGGCAATGGTGGCCTAAGGTTTGTACTGTGAAATTTTTAATAGCAATAACTCAGGTTTTTTGCATTATGCATATTGAAATACGAAACTTAAGAGAGAGAGTGCGGAGAGGGTATGCATAGCCTAAGGTTTGTGATGTGAAAATTTTAATAGCAATAATTTGGATTTTTTGTATTGTGAATGTTCAAAAACTGAACACAAGAGAGAGAGATAGTACCGAGAGGGTGGGGGTGGCGTAGGGTTTCTTATGAAAAAATTTCAGTGGCAATAATTAGGGTTTTTTGTAATATATGTCTTGAACACATAACACTATATAGAGCATCTAGAGGGTGGGAACGGTTTAGGGTTTGTTGTGTGAAAAATCAATAAAAATAACTAGGGTTTTTGTGTTATGCATATTGAAATACAAAACTCAAGAAAAATAGTTGTGAGTGGGTGGGGGTAACCAAGTGTTTGTGGCGTGAAAAACCCAAGTCATGAAAATTAAAGTTTTTTGGATCATAGATTTTGAAACATAGAACACGAGAGAGAGTGTAGCGAAAGAGCAATGGTGGCCTAAAATTTGTACTGTGAGATTTTTAATAGCAATAACTTGGGTTTTTTACATTATGCATATTGAAATACGAAACTTAAGAGAGAGAGTGCAGAGAGGGTATGCATAGCCTAAGGTTTGTGATGTGTAGAAATTTTAATAGCAATAATTTGGATTTTTTGTATTGTGAATGTTCAAATACTGAACACAAGAGAGAGAGAGTATCGAGAGGGTGGGGGTGGCATAGGGTTTCTTATGAAAAAATTTCAGTTGTAATAATTAGGGTTTTTTGTAATATATATCTTGAAACACATAACACTTATAGAGAGCATCTAGGGGGTGGTAAGGGCCTAGGGTTTGTTGTGTGAAAAATCAATAATAATAACTTGCGTTTTTGTGTTATGCATGTTGAAATACAAAACTCAAGAAAAATAGTTGTGCGTGGGTGGGGGTAACCAAGGTTTGTGGCGCGAAAAACCCAGTCACGAAAATTAGGGTTTTTTGGATCATAGATTTTGAAATATAGAACACGAGAGAGTGCAGCGAAAGGGCAATGGTGGGCTAAGGTTTGTACTGTGAATTTTTTAACAACAATAACTCAGGTTTTTTGCATTATGCATATTGAAATACGAAAATTAACCGAGAGAGTGCGGAGAGGGTATGCATAGCCTTAGGTTTTTTGCATACCCATATCAAGAATCACAGGTATAAAAATTGGATTTAAATCATGAACAATTTATTTGCTGTTATTTGTCAACATGTAAATATCCATCTAATGCTCTTGTAAATAATCCACAATTGTTCATTAATTGTGGCTATTGTTCACAATTAATGGACTGTATATCTATTCATTATGTGTATATACTTTTTAATCAAATTTATATTATGTATTATAAGTACAATTATAACAGAATTTTTCCTACCCCGTCCCCAGTACACCTATATTAACAGCTCCTGGAGCTTTCTACTCCACCATTGCACATTGCACTCTTCTTACCATTGTTTTCTAGGTATGGAACTCTCCTCTTTCTCTTTTCTCTTCCACACCCCCCTTCCCCCCCAGAAGCCCTCCTCTCTCCTCTCTCAAAATGTCACATTTCATGTTCTGTGTTTGCTTAATCAATGTAACGGTTGCAAAGAAGGAAATTAACAAGCATGAAGGTCCAAGTCGAGAGTCGAAAGCTGATAAAACCTTGTTCCTACTCATTCTTCATATATTTTTTCCTGTTCATCCTAGCTTATGCATCTTCACACCAAAATACCATGTGCCCGTTTCAGTATTTATACCACTTTGGAGATGGAACCACAGACATTGGCAACTCAATTAGAGTTCTCCCTTTCGGGCCATTTCTTTCTGCGGCACGTTTGCCTTATGGTAACTTTTCCTGGTCGGCCTACTGGTCATTGGTCTGACGGCCTTATTGATATTGACTTTTCAAGTATGAGAATACGATTCATTTCACCATAATTGTAATTGTATCCACAACATTCGAATCTTTGATGAAATGCATACCTATGATTTGCAGCTGCTGATTTAGGCGTGCCAAAAATTGTACCTTATTTGTCAATGAATGCTTCAACCAACTATGATGGAGTCACCTTTTCTGTAGCCAGAAGTCCAGTACTTGATCATATATTTTTTAAATTAAGGAGCATTAAAATTCCACCTTATGCTGTTCCTCTTAGCGGTCAATTAAGTTGGTTTAAGACATATCTTAAATCCATTTGCTCAACACAAAAAGGTAAGGTATATTAATTATTTCATAGGTTAAACTTATTTTTTATATGTAAATAATCTTGATAGAGTACTGACTACAATTCAATTTGCTTTGCATCAGATTGTGCCAATAGGCTTGGAAATTCTATTATATTGATGGGTGATCTTGAAGGCAATGACATCGGCTATCCATTAAAGAAGTAAACACTTACATGCCATTTGTAATACAGGCCCTCATCGATGCTACAAAAGTAATTACTTAAGACTAAATTCTTAAACTATTACGAATATATTTTTTAAATTTATGAATTCCTTCTGTAATTGAATCTTCTCTAGAATGAAGTTCAATTAATATATTACCGCTACCTATGGACTTAGATCTTACCTATATGCTTTGCTTGACCTATTTTACAATTTCTATTTTATGAATCTTTTTACTTTTTCTACTAATATACGATTAAATTGTTAATAACAGTTAATTCTATTACAAAAAATAATCACAGAGTTGATTAGAATGGGCGGCCACGTGATATTAATTCCTGGAAATGCTCCCCTGGATGCTACCCCTATATTCTAACTGCGTTGCAGGACAACAATTCCACAGCCTATGATGATCTAGGCGTGTTTTGAAAAGTGTGAATGATCTTATCTTGTCCAAAAACGAAGTTCTCCAAGAAGCTATAAAAAAATCTAGTATGGAATTCCCCAATGCCACCATATCTTATGCCGACATATATGAAGCTGTGCGATCAATTATTCAACAGACATCTATTCCAGGCGAGTGTTTCGTTTTTCGTAGATTGTTTATTTTGGTAAACATCACTTTGATCTCAAATTCTTGTGCTTAAAATTGTAATAGGCCCTCAGGGAACATGGCACTGAAAGCTTGTTGTGGGATTGGAGGAAAATATAAGTACGATAGCCAAAGATTTTGTGGAAGTCCAGGAGTGCCTGTTTGCACTAACCTAAATCAATACATCTACTGGTATGCATAGCCTAAGGTTTGTGATGTGAAAATTTTAATAGCAATACTTTGGATTTTTTGTATTGTCAATGTTCAAATACTGAACACAAGAGAGAGAGAATACCAAGAGGGTGGGGTGGCCTAGGGTTTCTTATGAAAAATTTCAGTGGCAACAATTAGGGGTTTTTGTAATATATATCTTGAAACACATAACACTATAGAGAGCATGTGCAGGGGTGGAAATGGTCTACGGTTTGTTGTGTCAAAAATCAATAATAGTAACCAGGGTTTTTGTGTTGTCCATGTTGAAATACAAAACTCAAGAAAAACAGTTATGAGTGGGTAGGGGTAACCAATGGTTTGTGGCGCGCAAAACCCAGTCACGAAAATTATGGTTTTTTGGATCATAAATTCTGAAACATAAAACACAAGAGAGAGTGTAGCGAAAGAGCAATGGTGGCCTAAGGTTTGTACTGTGAAATTTTTAATAGCAACAACTAAGATTTTTTGCATTATGCATATTAAAATACGAAACTTAAGAGAGAGAGTGCGAAGAGGGTATGCATAGTTTACGGGTTGTGATGTGAAAATTTTAATAGCAATACTTTAGATTTTTTGTATTGTAAATGTTCAAATACTAAACACAAGAGAGAGAGAGAGTACTAAGAGGGTGGGGCGGCCTAGGGTTTCTTATGAAAAAATTTCAGTGGCAACAATTATGAGTTTTTGTAATATATATCTTGAAACACATAACACTATAGAGAGCATGCAGGGGGTGGGAACGGTCTAGGGTTTGTTGTGTGAAAAATCAATAATAATAACTAGGGTTTTTGTGTTATCGATGTTGAAATACAAAATTCAACAAAAACAGTTGTGAGTAGGTGGGGTAACCAAAGGTTTGTGGCAAGCAAAACCGAGTCATGAAAATTAGGATTTTTTGGATCATAGATTTCGAAACATAGAACACAAGAGAGAGTGTAGCGCAAGAGCAATGGTGGCCTAAGGTTTGTACTGTGAAATTTTTAATAGCAATAACTTGTGTTTTTTGCATTATGCATATTGAAATACGAAACTTAAGAGAGAGAGTGCGGAGAGGGCATGCGTAGCCTAAGGTTTGTGATGTGAAAATTTTAATAGCAATAATTTGGATTTATTGTATTGTGAATGTTCAAATACTGAACACAAGATAGAGAGAGTACCAAGAGGGTGGGGTGGCCTAGGGTTTCATATGAAAAAATTTTCAGTGGCAACAATTATGAGTTTTTGTAATATATATCTTGAAACACATAACACTATAGAGAGCATGCAGGGGGTGGGAACGGTCTAGGGTTTGTTGTGTGAAAAATCAATAATAATAACTAGGGTTTTTGTGTTATCGATGTTGAAATACAAAATTCAACAAAAACAGTTGTGAGTAGGTGGGGTAACCAAAGGTTTGTGGCAAGCAAAACCGAGTCATGAAAATTAGGATTTTTTGGATCATAGATTTCGAAACATAGAACACAAGAGAGAGTGTAGCGCAAGAGCAATGGTGGCCTAAGGTTTGTACTGTGAATTTTTAATAGCAATAACTTGTGTTTTTTGCATTATGCATATTGAAATACGAAACTTAAGAGAGAGAGTGCGGAGAGGGCATGCGTAGCCTAAGGTTTGTGATGTGAAAATTTTTAATAGCAATAATTTGGATTTATTGTATTGTGAATGTTCAAATACTGAACACAAGATAGAGAGAGTACCAAGAGGGTGGGGTGGCCTAGGGTTTCATATGAAAAAATTCAGTGGCAACAATTAGGGGTTTTTGTAATATATATCTTGAAACACATAACACTATAGAGAGCATCCAGGGGGTGGGAACGGTCTAGGGTTTGATGTGTCAAAAATCAATAATAATAACTAGGGTTTTTGTGTTATCCATGTTGAAATAAAAAACTCAAGAAAAACAGTTGTGAGTGGGTGGGGGTAACTAATGGTTTGTGGCGCGCAAAACCCCGTCACGAAAATTAGTGTTTTTTGGATCATAAATTCTGAAACATAAAACACGAGAGAGAGTGTAACGAAAGAGCAATGGTGACCTAAGGTTTATACTGTGAAATTTTTAATAGCAACAACTCAGGTTTTTTGCATTATGCATATTGCATTACGAAACTTAAGAGAGATAGTGCGGAGAGGGTATGCATAGCCTAAGGTTTGTGATGTGAAAATTTTAATAGCAATACTTTGGATTTTTGTATTGTCAATGTTCAAAAACTGAACACAAGAGAGAGAGAGAGTACCAAGAGGGTGGGGGTGGCCTAGGGTTTCTTATGAAAAATTTCAGTGGCAACAATTAGTGGTTTTTGTAATATATATCTTGAAACACATAACACTATAGAGAGCATGCGGGGGTGGGAATGGTCTAGGGTTTGTTGTGTGAAAAATCAATAATAGTAACCAGGGTTTTGTGTTATCCATGTTGGAATACAAAAGTCAAGAAAAACAGTTGTGAGTGGGTGGGGGTAACCAATGGTTTGCGGCGCGCAAAATCCAGTCACGAAAATTATGATTTTTTGGATCATAAATTCTGAAACATAAAACACGAGAGAGAGTGTAGCGAAAGAGCAATGGTGGCCTAAGGTTTGAACTGTGAAATTTTTAATAGCAACAACTCGGATTTTTTGCATTATGCATTTTAAAATATGAAACTTAAGAGAGAGAGTGCGGAGAGCGTATGCATAGCCTAAGGTTTGTGATGTGAAAATTTTAATAGCAATAATTTGAATTTTTTGTATTGTGAATGTCCAAATATTGAACACAAGGCAGAGAAAGAGTACGGAGAGGGTGGGGGTGGCCTAGAGTTTCTTATAAAAAAATTTCTGGGGCAATAATTAGGGTTTTTTATAATATACATCTTGAAACACATAAAATTATAAAGAGCATCCAGGGGTGGGAACAGTCTAGGGTTTGTTGTGTGAAAAATCAATAATAATAACTAGAGTTTTTGTGTTACGCATGTTGAAATACAAACTCAAGAAAAACAGTTGTAAGTGGGTGGGGGGTAACAAAGGGTTTTTGGTTCATAGATTTTGAAATAGAGAACACGATAGAGAGTGTAGCGAAATGGCAATGGTGGGCTAAGGTTTGTACTGTGAAATTTTTAACAGCAATAACTCGGTTTTTTGCAGTATGAATATTGAAATACGAAACTTAAGAGAGAGAGTGCGGAGAGGGTATGTATAGCCTAAGGTTTGTGATGTAAAAATTTTAATAGCAATAATTTGAATTTTTTGTATTGTGAATGTTCAAAAACTGAACACAAGAGAGAGAGAGAGTACCGAGAGAGTGGGGGTGGCGTAGGGTTTCTTATGAAAAAATTTTAGTGGCAATAATTAGGGTTTTTCGTAATATATATCTTGAAACACATAACACTATAGGAGCATCCAAGGGTGGGAACGGTGTAGGGTTTGTTGTGTGAAAAATCAATAATAATAACTAGGGTTTTTGTGTTATGCAGTTTGAAATACAAACTCAAGAAAAACAGTTGTGAGTGGGTGGGGGTAACCAAAGGTTTGTTGCGCGAAAAACTAGTCATGAAAATTAGAGTTTTTTGGATCATAGATTTTAAAACATAGAACACGAGAGAGAGAGTGCATTGAAAGAGCAATGGTGGCCTAAATTTGTACTGTCAAAGTTTTAATAGCAATAACTCGAGTTTTTTGCATTATGCATATTGAAATACGAAACTTAAGAGAGAGAGTGCGGAGAGGGCATGCATATAGCCTAAGGTTTGTGATGTGAAAATTT
This sequence comes from Paulownia fortunei, assembly GCA_019321725.1. Taxonomy (NCBI): domain Eukaryota; kingdom Viridiplantae; phylum Streptophyta; class Magnoliopsida; order Lamiales; family Paulowniaceae; genus Paulownia; species Paulownia fortunei. Next base: position 18,766 of record JAGSPU010001304.1, read on the forward strand.
TAATAGCAATAATTTGAATTTTTTGTATTGTGAATGTCCAAATATTGAACACAAGAGAGAGAGAGAGAGTACGGAGAGGGTGGGGGTGGCCTAGGGTTTCTTATGAAAAAATTTCAGTGGCAATAATTAGGATTTTTTATAATATACATCTTGAAACACATAAAATTATAAAGAGCATCCAGGGGTGGGAACAGTCTAGGGTTTGTTGTGTGAAAAATCAATAATAATAACTAGGTTTTTGTGTTACGCATGTTGAAAAATAAAACTCAAGAAAAACCGTTGTGAGTGGGTGGGGGTAACCAAAGGTTTGTGACGCGAAAAATCCAATCACAAAAATTAGGGTTTTTTGGATCATAGATTTTGAAGTGCAGAACACGATAGAGAGTGTAGCGAAAAGGCAATGGTGTGCTAAGGTTTGTACTGTGAAATTTTTAACAGCAATAACCGGGTTTTTTGCATTATGCATATTGAAATACGAAATTTAAGAGAGAGAGTGCGGACAGGGTATGCATAGCCTAAGGTTTGTGATGTGAAAATTTTAATAGCAATAATTTGGATTTTTTGTATTGTGAATGTTCAAATACTGAACACAAGAGAGAGAGAGAGAGTATCGAAAGGGATGGGGTGGCCTAGGGTTTCATATGAAAAATTTTAGTGGCAATAATTAGGTTTTTTCGTAATATATATCTTGAAACACATAACACTATAGAGAGCATCCAGGGGTGGGAACGGTCTAGGGTTTGTTGTGTGAAAAATCAATAATAATAACTAGCGTTTTTGTGATATGCATGCAGAAATATAAAACTCAAGAAAAACAGTTGTGAGTGGGTGAAGGTAACCAAAGGTTGTTGGCGCAAAAAACTCAGTCATGAAAATTAGGAATTTTTTGGATAATAGATTTTGAAACATAGAACACGAGAGAGAGTGTAGCGAAAGAGCAATGGTGGCCTAAGATTTGTACTGTGAAATTTTTAATAGCAATAACTCGGGTATTTTGCATTATGTATATTGAAATACGAAACTTAAGAGGGGGAGTACGGAGAGGGCATGCATATACCCTAAGGTTTGTGAGGTGAAAATTTTAATAGCAATAATTTGAATTTTTTGTATTGTGAATGTCCAAATATTGAACACAAGGAGAGAGAGAGTACGGAGAGGGTGGGGGTGGCCTAGGGTTTCTTATGAAAAAATTTCAGTGGCAATAATTAGGGTTTTTTATAATATACATCTTGAAACACATAAAATTATAAAGAGCATCCAGGGGGTGGGAACAGTCTAGGGTTTGTTGTGTGAAAAATCAATAATAATAACTAGGGTTTTTGTGTAATGCATGTTGAAATACAAAACTCAAGAAAAATAGTTGTGAGTGGTGGGGGTAACCAAAGGTTTGTGGCGCAAAAAACCCAATCACGAAAATTAAGGTTTTTTGGTTCATAGATTTTGAAATAGAGAACACGATAGAGAGTGTAGCGAAAGGGCAATGGTGGGCTAAAGTTTGTACTGTGAAATTTTTAACAGCAATAACTCGAGTTTTTTGCATTATGCATATTGAAATACGAAACTTAAGAGAGAGAGTGCGGACAGCGTATGCATAGCCTAAGGTTGTGATGTGAAAATTTTAATAGTATTAATTTCGATTTTTTGTATTGTGAATGTTCAAATACTGAACACAAGAGAGAGAGAGAGAGTATCGAGAGGGTGGGGGTGGCCTAGGGTTTCATATGAAAAAATTTTAGTGGCAATAATTAGGATTTTTCGTAATATATATCATGAAACACATAACACTATAAAGAGCATCCAGGGGGTGGGAACGGTCTAGGGTTTGTTGTGTGAAAAATCAATAATAATAACTAGCGTTTTTGTGATATGCATGTAGAAATATAAAACTCAAGAAAAATAGTTGTGAGTGGGTGAAGGTAACCAAAGGTTTGTGCGCGCGAAAACCCAGTCATGAAAATTAGAATTTTTTGGATCTTAGATTTTGAAACACAGAACACAAGAGAGAGTGTAGCGAAACAGCAATGGTGGCCTAAGATTTGTACTGTCAAAGTTTTAATAGCAATAACTCGAGTTTTTTGCATTATGCATATTAAAATACGAAACTTAAGAGAGAGAGTACGGAGAGGCATGCATATACCCTAAGGTTTGTGAGGTGAAAATTTTAATAGCAATAATTTGAATTTTTTGTATTGTGAATGTCCAAATATTGAACACAAGGGAGAGAGAGAGTACGGAGAGGGTGGGGGTGGCCTAGGGTTTCTTATGAAAAAATTTCAGTGGCAATAATTAGGGTTTTTTATAATATACATCTTGAAACACATAAAATTATAAAGAGCATCCAGGGGGTGGGAACAGTCTAGGGTTTGTTGTGTGAAAAATCAATAATAATAACTAGGGTTTTTGTGTTATGCATGTTGAAATACAAAACTCAAGAAAAACAGTTGTGAGTGGGTGGGGTAACAAAGGTTTGTGGCGCAAAAAACCCAATCACGAAAATTAAGGTTTTTTGGTTCATAGATTTTGAAATAGAGAACACGATAGAGAGTGTAGCGAAAGGGCAATGGTGGGCTAAAGTTTGTACTGTGAAATTTTTAACAGCAATAACTCGAGTTTTTTGCATTATGCATATTGAAATACGAAACTTAAGAGAGAGAGTGCGGACAGCGTATGCATAGCCTAAGGTTGTGATGTGAAAATTTTTAATAGTATTAATTTCGATTTTTTGTATTGTGAATGTTCAAATACTGAACACAAGAGAGAGAGAGAGTATCGAGAGGGTGGGGGTGGCCTAGGGTTTCATATGAAAAAATTTTAGTGGCAATAATTAGGATTTTTCGTAATATATATCATGAAACACATAACACTATAAAGAGCATCCAGGGGGTGGGAACGGTCTAGGGTTTGTTGTGTGAAAAATCAATAATAATAACTAGCGTTTTTGTGATATGCATGTAGAAATATAAAACTCAAGAAAAATAGTTGTGAGTGGGTGAAGGTAACCAAAGGTTTGTGCGCGCGAAAACCCAGTCATGAAAATTAGAATTTTTTGGATCTTAGATTTTGAAACACAGAACACAAGAGAGAGTGTAGCGAAACAGCAATGGTGGCCTAAGATTTGTACTGTCAAAGTTTTAATAGCAATAACTCGAGTTTTTTGCATTATGCATATTAAAATACGAAACTTAAGAGAGAGAGTACGGAGAGGCCATGCATATAGCCTAAGGTTTGTGATGTGAAAATTTTAATAGCAATAATTTGAATTTTTTATACTGTGAATGTCCAAATACTGAACACAAGAGAGAGAGAGAGTATGGAGAGGGTGGGGGTGGCCTAGGGTTTCTTATGAAAAAATTTCAGTGGCAATAATTAGGATTTTTCGTAATATATATCTTGAAACACATAACACTATAGAGAGCATCCAGGGGGTGGGAACGGTCTAGGGTTTGTTGTGTGAAAAATCAATAATAATAACTAGGGTTTTTGTGTTATGCTGTTTGAAATAGAAACTCACGAAAAACAGTTGTGAGTGGGTGGGGTAACCAAAGGTTTGTTGCGCAAAAAACCCAGTCACGAAAATTAGAGGTTTTTTGGATCATAGATTTTGAAACATAGAACACGAAGAGAGTGTAGCGAAAGAGCAATGGTGGCCTAAGATTTTACTGTGAAATTTTTAATAGTAATAACTCGGGTATTTTGCATTATGTATATTGAAATACGAAACTTAAGAGGAGGGAGTACGGAGAGGGCATGCATATACCCTAAGGTTTGTGATGTGTGAAAATTTGAATAGCAATAATTTGAATTTTTTGTATTGTGAATGTTCCAAATATTGAACACAAGGGAGAGAGAGAGTACGGAGAGGGGGGGGTGGCCTAGGGTTTCTTATGAAAAAATTTCAGTGGCAATAATTAGGGTTTTTTATAATATACATCTTGAAACACATAAAATATAAAGAGCATCCAGGGGGTGGGAACAGTCTAGGGTTTGTTGTGTGAAAAATCAAAATAATAACTAGAGTTTTTGTGTTACGCATGTTGAAATACAAAACTGAAGAAAAATAGTTGTGAGTGGGTGGGGTAACCAAAGGTTTGTGGCGCAAAAAACCCAATCACGAAAATTAAAGTTTTTTGGTTCATAGATTTTGAAATAGAGAACACGATAGAGAGTGTAGCGAAAGGGCAATGGTGGCTAAGGTTTGTACTGTGAAATTTTTAACAGCAATAACTCAGGTTTTTTGCAGTATGAATATTGAAATACGAAACTTAAGAGAGAGAGTGCGGAGAGGGTATGTATAGCCTAGGGTTTGTGATGTGAAAATTTTATAGCAATAATTTGGATTTTTTGTATTATGAATGTTCAAATACTGAACACATGAGAGAGAGAGAGAGTACCGAGAGGGTGGGGATGGCGTAGGGTTTCTTATGAAAAAATTTCAGTGGCAAAATTAGGTTTTTCGTAATATATATCTTGAAACACATAACACTATAGAGAGCATCCAAGGGTGGGAACGGTGTAGGGTTTGTTGTGTGAAAAATCAATAATAATAACTAGAGTTTTTGTGTTATGCAGTTTGAAATACAAACTCAAGAAAAACAGTTGTAAGTGGGTGGGGTAACCAAAGGTTTGTTGCGCGAAAAACCAGTCATGAAAATTAGAATTTTTTGGATCATAGATTTTAAAACATAGAACACGAGAGAGAGTGCATCGAAAGGCCAATGGTGGCCTAAGATTTGTATTGTCAAAATTTTAATAGCAATAACTCGAGTTTTTTGCATTATGCATATTAAAATACGAAATTTAAGAGAGAGAGTACGGAGAGGGCATGCATAGCCTAAGGTTTGTGATGTGAAAATTTTAATAGCAATAATTTGATTTTTTGTATTGTGAATGTTCAAATACTGAACACAAGAGAGAGAGAGTACCGAGAGGGTGGGGTGGCCTAGGGTTTCTTATGAAAAAATTTAGTGGCAATAATTAGGGTTTTTTATAATATATATCTTGAAACACATAACACTATAGAGAGCATCCAGGGGGTGGGAACGGTCTAGGGTTTGTTGTGTGAAAAATCAATAATAATAACTAGGGTTTTTTTGTTATGCATGTTGAAATACAAAACTCAAGAAAAACAGTTGTGAGTGGGTGGGGGTAACCAAAGGTTTGTGCGCGAAAAACCCAGTCACGAAAATTAGAGTTTTTTGGATCATAGATTTTGAAGTACAGAACACGAGAGAGAGTGTAGCGAAAGAGCAATGGTGGCCTAAGATTTGTACTGTGAAATTTTTAATAGCAATAACTCGGGTTTTTTGCATTATGCATATTGAAATACGAAACTTAAGAGAGAGAGTGCGGAGAGGGTATGCATAGCCTAAGGTTTGTGATGTGAAAATTTTAATAGCAATAATTTGGATTTTTTGTATTGTGAATGTTCAAATACTGAACACAAGAGAGAGAGAGAGTACCGAGAGGGTGGGGGTGGCGTAGGGTTTCTTATGAAAAAATTTCAGTGGCAATAATTAGGGTTTTTCGTAATATATATCTTGAAACACATAACACTATAGAGAGCATCCAGGGGGTGGGAACGGTCTAGGTTTTGTTGTGTGAAAAATCAATAATAATAACTAGGGTTTTTGTGTTATGCATGTTGAAATACAAAACTCAAGAAAAACAGTTGTGAGTGGGTGGGGTAACCAAAGGTTTGTGGCGCGAAAAACCCAGTCACGAAAATTAGGTTTTTGGATCATAGATTTTGAAACATAGAACACGAGAGAGAGTGTAGCGAAAGAGCAATGGTGGCCTAAGATTTGTACTGTGAAATTTTTAATAGTAATAACTCGGGTTTTTTGCATTATGCATATTGAAATACGAAACTTAAGAGAGAGAGTGCGGAGAGGGTATGCATAGCCTAAGGTTTGTGATGTGAAAATTTTAATAGCAATAATTTGAATTTTTTGTATTGTGAATGTTCAAATACTGAACACAAGAGAGAGAGAGAGTACCGAGAGGGTGGGGGTGGCGTAGGGGTTTCTTATGAAAAAATTTCAGTGGCAATAATTAGGGTTTTCGTAATATATATCTTGAAACACATAACACTATAGAGAGCATCCAGGGGGTGGGAACGGTCTAGGGTTTTTGTGTGTGAAAAATCAATAATAATAACTAGGGTTTTTGTGTTATGCATGTTTGAAATACAAACTCAAGAAAAACAGTTGTGAGTGGGTGGGGTAACCAAAGGTTTGTGGCGCGAAAAACCCAGTCACGAAAATTAGAGTTTTTTGGATCATAGATTTTGAAACATAGAACACGAGAGAGAGTGTAGCGAAAGAGCAATGGTGGCCTAAGATTTGTACTGTGAAATTTTTAATAGTAATAACTCGGTTTTTTGCATTATGCATATTGAAATACGAAACTTAAGAGAGAGAGTGCGGAGAGGGTATGCATAGCCTAAGGTTTGTGATGTGAAAATTTTAATAGCAATAATTTGAATTTTTTGTATTGTGAATGTTCAAATACTGAACACAAGAGAGAGAGAGAGTACCGAGAGGGTGGGGGTGGCCTAGGGTTTCTTATGAAAAAATTTCAGTGGCAATAATTAGGGTTTTTTCGTAATATATATCTTGAAACACATAACACTATAGAGAGCATCCAGGGGGTGGGAACGGTCTAGGGTTTGTTGTGTGAAAAATCAATAATAATAACTAGGGTTTTTGTGTTATGCATGTTGAAATACAAACTCAAGAAAAACAGTTGTGAGTGGGTGGGGTAACCAAAGGTTTGTGCGCGAAAAACCCAGTCACGAAAATTAGAGTTTTTTGGATCATAGATTTTGAAACATAGAACACGAGAGAGAGTGTAGCGAAAGAGCAATGGTGGCCTAAGATTTGTACTGTGAAATTTTTAATAGTAATAACTCGGGTTTTTTGCATTATGCATATTGAAATACGAAACTTAAGAGAGAGAGTGCGGAGAGGGTATGCATAGCCTAAGGTTTGTGATGTGAAAATTTTAATAGCAATAATTTGGATTTTTTGTATTGTGAATGTTCAAATACTGAACACAAGAGAGAGAGAGAGTACCGAGAGGGTGGGGTGGCCTAGGGTTTCTTATGAAAAAATTTCAGTGGCAATAATTAGGGTTTTTCGTAATATATATCTTGAAACACATAACACTATAGAAGCATCCAGGGGTGGGAACGGCTAGGGTTTGTTGTGTGAAAAAAATCAATAATAATAACTAGGGTTTTTGTGTTATGCATGTTGAAATACAAACTCAAGAAAACAGTTGTGAGTGGGTGGGGTAACCAAAGGTTTTGTTGCGCGAAAACCCAGTCACGAAAATTAGAGTTTTTTGGATCATAGATTTTGAAACATAGAACACGAGAGAGAGTGTAGCGAAGAGCAATGGTGGCCTAAGATTGTACTGTGAAATTTTTAATAGTAATAACTCGGGTTTTTTGCATTATGCATATTGAAATACGAAACTTAAGAGAGAGAGTGCGGAGAGGGTATGCATAGCCTAAGGTTTGTGATGTGAAAATTTTAATAGCAATAATTTGAATTTTTGTATTGTGAATGTTCAAATACTGAACACAAGAGAGAGAGAGAGTACCGAGAGGGTGGGGGTGGCGTAGGGTTTCTTATGAAAAAATTTCAGTGGCAATAATTAGGGTTTTTCGTAATATATATCTTGAAACACATAACACTATAGAGAGCATCCAGGGGGTGGAACGGTCTAGGGTTTGTTGTGTGAAAAATCAATAATAATAACTAGGGTTTTTGTGTTATGCAGTTTGAAATACAAACTCAAGAAAAACAGTTGTGAGTGGGTGGGGTAACCAAAGGTTTGTTGGCGCGAAAACCCAGTCACGAAAATTAGAGTTTTTTGGATCATAGATTTTGAAACATAGAACACGAGAGAGAGTGTAGCGAAAGAGCAATGGTGGCCTAAGATTTGTACTGTGAAATTTTTAATAGCAATAACTCGGTTTTTTGCATTATGCATATTGAAATACGAAACTTAAGAGAGAGAGTGCGGAGAGGGTATGCATAGCCTAAGGTTTGTGATGTGAAAATTTTAATAGCAATAATTTGATTTTTTGTATTGTGAATGTTCAAATACTGAACACAAAAGAGAGAGAGAGAGTACCGAGAGGGTGGGGGTGGCGTAGGGTTTCTTATGAAAAAATTTCAGTGGCAATAATTAGGGTTTTTTGTAATATATATCTTGAAACACATAACACTATAGAGAGCATCCAGGGGGTGGGAACGGTCTAGGGTTTGTTGTGTGAAAAATCAATAATAATAACTAGGGTTTTTGTGTTATGCATGTTAAATACAAACTCAAGAAAAACAGTTGTGAGTGGGTGGGGTAACCAAAGGTTTGTGCGCGAAAAACCCAGTCACGAAAATTAGAGTTTTTTGGATCATAGATTTTGAAACATAGAACACGAGAGAGAGTGTAGCGAAAGAGCAATGGTGGCCTAAGATTTGTACTGTGAAATTTTTAATAGCAATAACTCGGGTTTTTTGCATTATGCATATTGAAATACGAAACTTAAGAGAGAGAGTGCGGAGAGGGTATGCATAGCCTAAGGTTTGTGATGTGAAAATTTTAATAGCAATAATTTGAATTTTTTGTATTGTGAATGTTCAAATACTGAACACAAGAGAGAGAGAGAGTACCGAGAGGGTGGGGGTGGCCTAGGGTTTCTTATGAAAAATTTCAGTGGCAATAATTAGGGTTTTTTGTAATATATATCTTGAAACACATAACACTATAGAGAGCATCCAGGGGTGGGAACGGCCTAGGGTTTGTTGTGTGAAAAATCAATAATAATAACTAGGGTTTTTGTGTTATGCAGTTGAAATACAAACTCAAGAAAAACAGTTGTGAGTGGGTGGGGTAACCAAAGGTTGTTGCGCGAAAAAACCCAGTCACGAAAATTAAGTTTTTTGGATCATAGATTTTGAAACATAGAACACGAGAGAGAGTGTAGCGAAAGAGCAATGGTGGCCTAAGATTTGTACTGTGAAATTTTTAATAGCAATAACTCGGGTTTTTTGCATTATGCATATTGAAATACGAAACTTAAGAGAGAGAGTGCGGAGAGGGTATGCATAGCCTAAGGTTTGTGATGTGAAAATTTTAATAGCAATAATTTGATTTTTTGTATTGTGAATGTTCAAATACTGAACACAAGAGAGAGAGAGAGTACCGAGAGGGTGGGGGTGGCCTAGGGTTTCTTATGAAAAAATTTCAGTGGCAATAATTAGGGTTTTTTGTAATATATATCTTGAAACACATAACACTATAGAGAGCATCCAGGGGGTGGGAACGGTCTAGGGTTTGTTGTGTAAAAATCAATAATAATAACTAGGGTTTTTATGTTATGCAGTTTTGAAATACAAACTCAAGAAAAACAGTTGTGAGTGGGTGGTGTAACCAAAGGTTTGTTGGCGCGAAAACCCAGTCACGAAAATTAGAGTTTTTTGGATCATAGATTTTGAAACATAGAACACGAGAGAGAGTGTAGCGAAAGAGCAATGGTGGCCTAAGATTTGTACTGTGAAATTTGGGGTTTTTGCATTATGCATATTGAAATACGAAACTTAAGAGAGAGAGTGCGGAGAGGGTATGAATAGCCTAAGGTTTGTGATGTGAAAATTTTAATAGCAATAATTTAGATTTTTTGTATTGTGAATGTTCAAATACTGAACACAAGAGAGAGAGAGAATACCGAGAGGGTGGGGGTGGCGTAGGGTTTCTTATGAAAAATTTCAGTGGCAATAATTAGGGTTT
>JAGSPU010000983.1:0-17269 GCA_019321725.1 Paulownia fortunei
AATAAGTTTATCACAGTGTACCTCGGATTTGGTGATTTTATTTATATATTTTTTTATTACGAGTAAATTTATTTTAACAAAATGAATTTTAGAAAATTAATTTATCTTAGGTACATATAGTTTTACACCTTAGATATTTCTAATTATTGAGTGACTAGGAAAACATAATTTTGATACTTTGTTAAAATAAATAATATTTTGGATAATAAATGTACGTACATGAAGATTTTATTTATTTTATTTGGTATTATATTTAATATGGGTTATTTAGGTTTTATTTCATTCATTGATTTCTTTACAATTATATTGTTATGAGTAATTTTATTTTAACAAACAGTAAAATATGAGAAGTTTATTACTTGAATGGACTATGTGAATAACAAATTGAATAAATAAAATTTTAGTTAATAAGTTTATGTACGTTAAGGATTTAGTGATTTATTTTTCATTATGAGTAAATTTATTTCAACAAATTAAATTTTAGGTAATTAATTTATCATAGGTTCATGTAGTTTAGACCTTAGATATGTCCAATTAATGAGCGAATAAGAAAATATAATTGTCATACTTTGTTATAATAAACAATATTTTGGATAATAAATTTATGCATGTAGATTTGAATTATTTTATTTGTAATTATATTTAATATGGGTAATTTAGGTTTTATTTTCTTCATTGATTTATTTACAATTATATTTATTGTGAGTAATTTTATTTCAAAAAACAGTATTTTTTCTAATTATATTAAGTATGAGAGGTTTATTGTTTGAATAAACTACGTGGTTAATAAGTTTATGTGTGGTGATTTTATTTTTAATTTTTTTCATTATGAGTAAATTTGTTTCAAAATTTATATTTGTAGGTATTTAATTTATCTTAGGTACATGTAGTTTAAATTATTTGAACATTTCATTTATTGATTTATTTATATTTATATATTACTATGTGTAATTTTATTTCAATAAACAGTAATATTTATAATTATATTAAATATGAGAAGTTTATTATTTGAATGGTCTATTTGAATACTATTTGATAATAGAAATGTAATTTTTTTATAATTATATATAGTGCTAGAAATTTCATTTCTATAATTAAAAAATTTAGTTAATAAGTTTAACATAGTGTATTTTAGGATTTGGTGGTTTTATTTATATCTTTTCTCATTATGAGTAAATTTAATTCAAAAAATAGTATTGTAGATAATTAATTTATCTTAGGTACATGTAGTTTAAATTATTTGAACATTTCATTTGTTGATTTATTTATAATTATCTTTAGTATGAGTAATTTTATTTCAATAAATAGTAATATTTTAATTATATTAAATATGAAAAGTTTATTGTATGAATGGTCTGTTTGAATACTATTTGATAATAGAAATGGATTTTTTTTCTAATTATATATAGTGCGAGCAATTTTATTTCTAAAATAAAAAAAAAACTTGGTTAATAAGTTTATCACAGTGTACCTAGGATTTGGTGATTTTATTTACATATTTTTTCATTATGAGTAAATTTATTTTAACAAAATAAATTTTAGGTAATTAATTTATCTTAGGTACATATAGTTTTAGACCTTAGATATTTCTAATTAATGAGTGACTAAGAAAACATAATTTTGATACTTTGTTAAAATAAATAATATTTTGGATAAAAAATGTATGTACATGTAGATTTTAATTATTTTATTTGCGATTATATTTAATATGGGTAATTTAGGTTTTACTTTATTCATTGATTTATTTGCAATTATATTTACTGTGAGTAATTTTATTTCAAGAAACAGTATTATTTCTATTTATATTAAGTATGAGAATTTTATTGTTGAATAAACTCAGTGGTTAATAAGTTTATGGTTGGTGATTCTACTTATAATTTTTTTCATTATGGGTAAATTTATTTCAAGAAACACTATTATTTCTATTTATATTAAGTATGAGAGTTTTATTGTTGAATAAACTCTGTGGTTAATAAGTTTATGCTTGGTGATTCGATTTATAACTTTTTTCATTATGAGTAAATTTATTTCAAAAAATAGTATTTTTAGGTATTTAATTTATCTTAGGTACATGTAGTTTAAATTATTAGAACATTTCATTTGTTGATTTATTTATAATTATATTTACTATGTGTAATTTTATTTCAATAAATAGTAATATCTATAATTATATCAAAAATGAAAAGTTTATTATATGAATGGTCTATTTGAATACTATTTGATCATAGAAATGTAAATTTTTTTCTAATTATATATAGTGCGAGTAAATAAAAAAATTTAGTTAATAAGTTTATCATAGTGTACTTTAGTACTTGGTTATTTTATTTATATCTTTTTTCATCATGAGTAAATTTATTTCAACGAATTAAATTTTTGGTAATTAATTTATCTTAGGTACATGTAGTTTAGACTTCAGATATGTCTAATTAATGAGTGACTAAGAAAATATAATTTTCATACTATTATAGTAAACAATATTTTGGATAATAAATTTATGTGCATGTAGATTTTAATTATATTTAATATGGGTAATTTAAGTTTTATTTTATTCATTGATTTATTTCAATTATATTTACTGTGAGTCATTTTATTTCAAGAAAAAGTATTATTTCTATTTATATTCAGTATGAGAGGTTTATTGTTTGAATAAAGTATGTGGTTAATAAGTTTATGTTTGGTGATTTTATTTATAATTTTTTTCATTATGTGTAAATTTATTTCAAAAACTAGTACTTTTAGGTATTTAATTTATCTTAGTTATATGTAGTTTAAACTAGTTGAACATTTCATTCAATGATTTATTTGCAATTATATTTACTATGAGTATTTTTATTTCAATAAATAGTATTATTTATAATTATATTAAATATGAGAAGTTTATTATTTGAATGGACTATGTGAATACTATTTGAATTAATAAAAAAAAATTAGTTAATAAGTTTATGTACGTTTAGGATTTGGTGATTTCATTTTATATTTGTTTTCATTATGAGTAAATTTATTTCAAAAAATTGTATTTATGCAATTAATTTAACTTAGGTACATGTAATTTAAATTATTTAAAATTTCATTTATTGATTTATTTATAATTATATTTACTACGAGTAATTTTATTTCAATAAACAGTAATATTTATAATTATATTAAATAAGAGAAGTTTATTATTTGAATATTATTTGATAATAGAAATGTAGTATTTTATAATTATTATATAGTGAGAGTAATATCTTTCTATAATATAAAAAAACATGGTAATAAGTTTATCACAGTGTACCTCGGATTTGGTGATTTTATTTATATATTTTTTTATTACGAGTAAATTTATTTTAACAAAATGAATTTTAGAAAAAATTATATCTTAGGTACATATAGTTTTACACCTTAGATATTTCTAATTATTGAGTGACTAGGAAAACATAATTTTGATACTTTGTTAAAATAAATAATATTTTGGATAATAAATGTACGTACATGAAGATTTTATTTATTTTATTTGGTATTATATTTAATATGGGTTATTTAGGTTTTATTTCATTCATTGATTTCTTTACAATTATATTTGTTATGAGTAATTTTATTTTAACAAACAGTAAAATATGAGAAGTTTATTACTTGAATGGACTATGTGAATAACAAATTGAATAAATAAAATTTTAGTTAATAAGTTTATGTACGTTAAGGATTTAGTGATTTATTTTTCATTATGAGTAAATTTATTTCAACAAATTAAATTTTAGGTAATTAATTTATCATAGGTTCATGTAGTTTAGACCTTAGATATGTCCAATTAATGAGCGAATAAGAAAATATAATTGTCATACTTTGTTATAATAAACAATATTTTGGATAATAAATTTATGTGCATGTAGATTTGAATTATTTTATTTGTAATTATATTTAATATGGGTAATTTAGGTTTTATTTTCTTCATTGATTTATTTACAATTATATTTATTGTGAGTAATTTTATTTCAAAAAACAGTATTTTTTCTAATTATATTAAGTATGAGAGGTTTATTGTTTGAATAAACTACGTGGTTAATAAGTTTATGTGTGGTGATTTTATTTTTAATTTTTTTCATTATGAGTAAATTTGTTTCAAGAAATTATATTTGTAGGTATTTAATTTATCTTAGGTACATGTAGTTTAAATTATTTGAACATTTCATTTATTGATTTATTTATAATGATATTTACTATGTGTAATTTTATTTCAATAAACAGTAATATTTATAATTATATTAAATATGAGAAGTTTATTATTTGAATGGTCTATTTGAATACTATTTGATAATAGAAATGTAATTTTTTTATAATTATATATAGTGCTAGAAATTTCATTTCTATAATTAAAAAAATTTAGTTAATAAGTTTAACATAGTGTATTTTAGGATTTGGTGGTTTTATTTATATCTTTTCTCATTATGAGTAAATTTAATTCAAAAAATAGTATTGTAGATAATTAATTTATCTTAGGTACATGTAGTTTAAATTATTTGAACATTTCATTTGTTGATTTATTTATAATTATCTTTAGTATGAGTAATTTTATTTCAATAAATAGTAATATTTGTAATTATATTAAATATGAAAAGTTTATTGTATGAATGGTCTGTTTGAATACTATTTGATAATAGAAATGGAATTTTTTTCTAATTATATATAGTGCGAGCAATTTTATTTCTATAAATAAAAAAAAACTTGGTTAATAAGTTTATCACAGTGTACCTAGGATTTGGTGATTTTATTTACATATTTTTTCATTATGAGTAAATTTATTTTAACAAAATAAATTTTAGGTAATTAATGTATCTTAGGTACATATAGTTTTAGACCTTAGATATTTCTAATTAATGAGTGACTAAGAAAACATAATTTTGATACTTTGTTAAAATAAATAATATTTTGGATAAAAAATGTATGTACATGTAGATTTTAATTTATTTATTGCGATTATATTTAATATGGGTAATTTAGGTTTTACTTTATTCATTGATTTATTTGCAATTATATTTACTGTGAGTAATTTTATTTCAAGAAACAGTATTATTTCTATTTATATTAAGTATGAGAATTTTATTGTTGAATAAACTCAGTGGTTAATAAGTTTATGGTTGGTGATTCTACTTATAATTTTTTTCATTATGGGTAAATTTATTTCAAGAAACACTATTATTTCTATTTGTATTAAGTATGAGAGTTTTATTGTTGAATAAACTCTGGTTTAATAAGTTTATGCTTGGTGATTCGATTTATAACTTTTTTCATTATGAGTAAATTTATTTCAAAAAATAGTATTTTTAGGTATTTAATTTATCTTAGGTACATGTAGTTTAAATTATTAGAACATTTCATTTGTTGATTTATTTATAATTATATTTACTATGTGTAATTTTATTTCAATAAATAGTAATATCTATAATTATATCAAAAATGAAAAGTTTATTATATGAATGGTCTATTTGAATACTATTTGATCATAGAAATGTAATTTTTTTTCTAATTATATATAGTGCGAGTAAATAAAAAAATTTAGTTAATAAGTTTATCATAGTGTACTTTAGTACTTGGTTATTTTATTTATATCTTTTTTCATCATGAGTAAATTTATTTCAACGAATTAAATTTTTGGTAATTAATTTATCTTAGGTACATGTAGTTTAGACTTCAGATATGTCTAATTAATGAGTGACTAAGAAAATATAATTTTCATACTATGTTATAGTAAACAATATTTTGGATAATAAATTTATGTGCATGTAGATTTTAATTATATTTAATATGGGTAATTTAAGTTTTATTTTATTCATTGATTTATTTTCAATTATATTTACTGTGAGTCATTTTATTTCAAGAAAAAGTATTATTTCTATTTATATTCAGTATGAGAGGTTTATTGTTTGAATAAAGTATGTGGTTAATAAGTTTATGTTTGGTGATTTTATTTATAATTTTTTTCATTATGTGTAAATTTATTTCAAAAACTAGTACTTTTAGGTATTTAATTTATCTTAGTTATATGTAGTTTAAACTAGTTGAACATTTCATTCAATGATTTATTTGCAATTATATTTACTATGAGTATTTTTATTTCAATAAATAGTATTATTTATAATTATATTAAATATGAGAAGTTTATTATTTGAATGGACTATGTGAATACTATTTGAATTAATAAAAAAAAATTAGTTAATAAGTTTATGTACGTTTAGGATTTGGTGATTTCATTTATATTTGTTTTTCATTATGAGTAAATTTATTTCAAAAAATTGTATTTATGCAATTAATTTAACTTAGGTACATGTAATTTAAATTATTTAAAATTTCATTTATTGATTTATTTATAATTATATTTACTACGAGTAATTTTATTTCAATAAACAGTAATATTTATAATTATATTAAATAAGAGAAGTTTATTATTTGAATATTATTTGATAATAGAAATGTAGTATTTTTATAATTATATATAGTGAGAGTAATATCTTTCTATAAATAGAAAAAACATGGTTAATAAGTTTATCACAGTGTACCTCGGATTTGGTGATTTTATTTATATATTTTTATTACGAGTAAATTTATTTTAACAAAATGAATTTTAGAAAATTAATTTATCTTAGGTACATATAGTTTTACACCTTAGATATTTCTAATTATTGAGTGACTAGGAAAACATAATTTTGATACTTTGTTAAAATAAATAATATTTTGGATAATAAATGTACGTACATGAAGATTTTATTTATTTTATTTGGTATTATATTTAATATGGGTTATTTAGGTTTTATTTCATTCATTGATTTCTTTACAATTATATTTGTTATGAGTAATTTTATTTTAACAAACAGTAAAATATGAGAAGTTTATTACTTGAATGGACTATGTGAATAACAAATTGAATAAATAAAATTAAGTTTATGTACGTTAAGGATTTAGTGATTTATTTTTCATTATGAGTAAATTTATTTCAACAAATTAAATTTTAGGTAATTAATTTATCATAGGTTCATGTAGTTTAGACCTTAGATATGTCCAATTAATGAGCGAATAAGAAAATATAATTGTCATACTTTGTTATAATAAACAATATTTTGGATAATAAATTTATGTGCATGTAGATTTGAATTATTTTATTTGTAATTATATTTAATATGGGTAATTTAGGTTTTATTTTCTTCATTGATTTATTTACAATTATATTTATTGTGAGTAATTTTATTTCAAAAAACAGTATTTTTTCTAATTATATTAAGTATGAGAGGTTTATTGTTTGAATAAACTACGTGGTTAATAAGTTTATGTGTGGTGATTTTATTTTTAATTTTTTTCATTATGAGTAAATTTGTTTCAAGAAATTATATTTGTAGGTATTTAATTTATCTTAGGTACATGTAGTTTAAATTATTTGAACATTTCATTTATTGATTTATTTATAATGATATTTACTATGTGTAATTTTATTTCAATAAACAGTAATATTTATAATTATATTAAATATGAGAAGTTTATTATTTGAATGGTCTATTTGAATACTATTTGATAATAGAAATGTAATTTTTTTTATAATTATATATAGTGCTAGAAATTTCATTTCTATAATTAAAAAAATTTAGTTAATAAGTTTAACATAGTGTATTTTAGGATTTGGTGGTTTTATTTATATCTTTTCTCATTATGAGTAAATTTAATTCAAAAAATAGTATTGTAGATAATTAATTTATCTTAGGTACATGTAGTTTAAATTATTTGAACATTTCATTTGTTGATTTATTTATAATTATCTTTAGTATGAGTAATTTTATTTCAATAAATAGTAATATTTGTAATTATATTAAATATGAAAAGTTTATTGTATGAATGGTCTGTTTGAATACTATTTGATAATAGAAATGGAATTTTTTTTTCTAATTATATATAGTGCGAGCAATTTTATTTCTATAAATAAAAAAAAACTTGGTTAATAAGTTTATCACAGTGTACCTAGGATTTGGTGATTTTATTTACATATTTTTTCATTATGAGTAAATTTATTTTAACAAAATAAATTTTAGGTAATTAATTTATCTTAGGTACATATAGTTTTAGACCTTAGATATTTCTAATTAATGAGTGACTAAGAAAACATAATTTTGATACTTTGTTAAAATAAATAATATTTTGGATAAAAAATGTATGTACATGTAGATTTTAATTATTTTATTTGCGATTATATTTAATATGGGTAATTTAGGTTTTACTTTATTCATTGATTTATTTGCAATTATATTTACTGTGAGTAATTTTATTTCAAGAAACAGTATTATTTCTATTTATATTAAGTATGAGAATTTTATTGTTGAATAAACTCAGTGGTTAATAAGTTTATGGTTGGTGATTCTACTTATAATTTTTTTCATTATGGGTAAATTTATTTCAAGAAACACTATTATTTCTATTTGTATTAAGTATGAGAGTTTTATTGTTGAATAAACTCTGTGGTTAATAAGTTTATGCTTGGTGATTCGATTTATAACTTTTTTCATTATGAGTAAATTTATTTCAAAAAATAGTATTTTTAGGTATTTAATTTATCTTAGGTACATGTAGTTTAAATTATTAGAACATTTCATTTGTTGATTTATTTATAATTATATTTACTATGTGTAATTTTATTTCAATAAATAGTAATATCTATAATTATATCAAAAATGAAAAGTTTATTATATGAATGGTCTATTTGAATACTATTTGATCATAGAAATGTAAATTTTTTTTCTAATTATATATAGTGCGAGTAAATAAAAAAATTTAGTTAATAAGTTTATCATAGTGTACTTTAGTACTTGGTTATTTTATTTATATCTTTTTTCATCATGAGTAAATTTATTTCAACGAATTAAATTTTTGGTAATTAATTTATCTTAGGTACATGTAGTTTAGACTTCAGATATGTCTAATTAATGAGTGACTAAGAAAATATAATTTTCATACTATGTTATAGTAAACAATATTTTGGATAATAAATTTATGTGCATGTAGATTTTAATTATATTTAATATGGGTAATTTAAGTTTTATTTTATTCATTGATTTATTTTCAATTATATTTACTGTGAGTCATTTTATTTCAAGAAAAAGTATTATTTCTATTTATATTCAGTATGAGAGGTTTATTGTTTGAATAAAGTATGTGGTTAATAAGTTTATGTTTGGTGATTTTATTTATAATTTTTTTCATTATGTGTAAATTTATTTCAAAAACTAGTACTTTTAGGTATTTAATTTATCTTAGTTATATGTAGTTTAAACTAGTTGAACATTTCATTCAATGATTTATTTGCAATTATATTTACTATGAGTATTTTTATTTCAATAAATAGTATTATTTATAATTATATTAAATATGAGAAGTTTATTATTTGAATGGACTATGTGAATACTATTTGAATTAATAAAAAAAAATTAGTTAATAAGTTTATGTACGTTTAGGATTTGGTGATTTCATTTATATTTGTTTTTCATTATGAGTAAATTTATTTCAAAAAATTGTATTTATGCAATTAATTTAACTTAGGTACATGTAATTTAAATTATTTAAAATTTCATTTATTGATTTATTTATAATTATATTTACTACGAGTAATTTTATTTCAATAAACAGTAATATTTATAATTATATTAAATAAGAGAAGTTTATTATTTGAATATTATTTGATAATAGAAATGTAGTATTTTTATAATTATATATAGTGAGAGTAATATCTTTCTATAAATAGAAAAAACATGGTTAATAAGTTTATCACAGTGTACCTCGGATTTGGTGATTTTATTTATATATTTTTTTATTACGAGTAAATTTATTTTAACAAAATGAATTTTAGAAAATTAATTTATCTTAGGTACATATAGTTTTACACCTTAGATATTTCTAATTATTGAGTGACTAGGAAAACATAATTTTGATACTTTGTTAAAATAAATAATATTTTGGATAATAAATGTACGTACATGAAGATTTTATTTATTTTATTTGGTATTATATTTAATATGGGTTATTTAGGTTTTATTTCATTCATTGATTTCTTTACAATTATATTTGTTATGAGTAATTTTATTTTAACAAACAGTAAAATATGAGAAGTTTATTACTTGAATGGACTATGTGAATAACAAATTGAATAAATAAAATTTTAGTTAATAAGTTTATGTACGTTAAGGATTTAGTGATTTATTTTTCATTATGAGTAAATTTATTTCAACAAATTAAATTTTAGGTAATTAATTTATCATAGGTTCATGTAGTTTAGACCTTAGATATGTCCAATTAATGAGCGAATAAGAAAATATAATTGTCATACTTTGTTATAATAAACAATATTTTGGATAATAAATTTATGTGCATGTAGATTTGAATTATTTTATTTGTAATTATATTTAATATGGGTAATTTAGGTTTTATTTTCTTCATTGATTTATTTACAATTATATTTATTGTGAGTAATTTTATTTCAAAAAACAGTATTTTTTCTAATTATATTAAGTATGAGAGGTTTATTGTTTGAATAAACTACGTGGTTAATAAGTTTATGTGTGGTGATTTTATTTTTAATTTTTTTCATTATGAGTAAATTTGTTTCAAGAAATTATATTTGTAGGTATTTAATTTATCTTAGGTACATGTAGTTTAAATTATTTGAACATTTCATTTATTGATTTATTTATAATGATATTTACTATGTGTAATTTTATTTCAATAAACAGTAATATTTATAATTATATTAAATATGAGAAGTTTATTATTTGAATGGTCTATTTGAATACTATTTGATAATAGAAATGTAATTTTTTTTATAATTATATATAGTGCTAGAAATTTCATTTCTATAATTAAAAAAATTTAGTTAATAAGTTTAACATAGTGTATTTTAGGATTTGGTGGTTTTATTTATATCTTTTCTCATTATGAGTAAATTTAATTCAAAAAATAGTATTGTAGATAATTAATTTATCTTAGGTACATGTAGTTTAAATTATTTGAACATTTCATTTGTTGATTTATTTATAATTATCTTTAGTATGAGTAATTTTATTTCAATAAATAGTAATATTTGTAATTATATTAAATATGAAAAGTTTATTGTATGAATGGTCTGTTTGAATACTATTTGATAATAGAAATGGAATTTTTTTTTCTAATTATATATAGTGCGAGCAATTTTATTTCTATAAATAAAAAAAAAACTTGGTTAATAAGTTTATCACAGTGTACCTAGGATTTGGTGATTTTATTTACATATTTTTTCATTATGAGTAAATTTATTTTAACAAAATAAATTTTAGGTAATTAATTTATCTTAGGTACATATAGTTTTAGACCTTAGATATTTCTAATTAATGAGTGACTAAGAAAACATAATTTTGATACTTTGTTAAAATAAATAATATTTTGGATAAAAAATGTATGTACATGTAGATTTTAATTATTTTATTTGCGATTATATTTAATATGGGTAATTTAGGTTTTACTTTATTCATTGATTTATTTGCAATTATATTTACTGTGAGTAATTTTATTTCAAGAAACAGTATTATTTCTATTTATATTAAGTATGAGAATTTTATTGTTGAATAAACTCAGTGGTTAATAAGTTTATGGTTGGTGATTCTACTTATAATTTTTTTCATTATGGGTAAATTTATTTCAAGAAACACTATTATTTCTATTTATATTAAGTATGAGAGTTTTATTGTTGAATAAACTCTGTGGTTAATAAGTTTATGCTTGGTGATTCGATTTATAACTTTTTTCATTATGAGTAAATTTATTTCAAAAAATAGTATTTTTAGGTATTTAATTTATCTTAGGTACATGTAGTTTAAATTATTAGAACATTTCATTTGTTGATTTATTTATAATTATATTTACTATGTGTAATTTTATTTCAATAAATAGTAATATCTATAATTATATCAAAAATGAAAAGTTTATTATATGAATGGTCTATTTGAATACTATTTGATCATAGAAATGTAAATTTTTTTTCTAATTATATATAGTGCGAGTAAATAAAAAAATTTAGTTAATAAGTTTATCATAGTGTACTTTAGTACTTGGTTATTTTATTTATATCTTTTTTCATCATGAGTAAATTTATTTCAACGAATTAAATTTTTGGTAATTAATTTATCTTAGGTACATGTAGTTTAGACTTCAGATATGTCTAATTAATGAGTGACTAAGAAAATATAATTTTCATACTATGTTATAGTAAACAATATTTTGGATAATAAATTTATGTGCATGTAGATTTTAATTATATTTAATATGGGTAATTTAAGTTTTATTTTATTCATTGATTTATTTTCAATTATATTTACTGTGAGTCATTTTATTTCAAGAAAAAGTATTATTTCTATTTATATTCAGTATGAGAGGTTTATTGTTTGAATAAAGTATGTGGTTAATAAGTTTATGTTTGGTGATTTTATTTATAATTTTTTTCATTATGTGTAAATTTATTTCAAAAACTAGTACTTTTAGGTATTTAATTTATCTTAGTTATATGTAGTTTAAACTAGTTGAACATTTCATTCAATGATTTATTTGCAATTATATTTACTATGAGTATTTTTATTTCAATAAATAGTATTATTTATAATTATATTAAATATGAGAAGTTTATTATTTGAATGGACTATGTGAATACTATTTGAATTAATAAAAAAAAATTAGTTAATAAGTTTATGTACGTTTAGGATTTGGTGATTTCATTTATATTTGTTTTTCATTATGAGTAAATTTATTTCAAAAAATTGTATTTATGCAATTAATTTAACTTAGGTACATGTAATTTAAATTATTTAAAATTTCATTTATTGATTTATTTATAATTATATTTACTACGAGTAATTTTATTTCAATAAACAGTAATATTTATAATTATATTAAATAAGAGAAGTTTATTATTTGAATATTATTTGATAATAGAAATGTAGTATTTTTATAATTATATATAGTGAGAGTAATATCTTTCTATAAATAGAAAAAACATGGTTAATAAGTTTATCACAGTGTACCTCGGATTTGGTGATTTTATTTATATATTTTTTTATTACGAGTAAATTTATTTTAACAAAATGAATTTTAGAAAATTAATTTATCTTAGGTACATATAGTTTTACACCTTAGATATTTCTAATTATTGAGTGACTAGGAAAACATAATTTTGATACTTTGTTAAAATAAATAATATTTTGGATAATAAATGTACGTACATGAAGATTTTATTTATTTTATTTGGTATTATATTTAATATGGGTTATTTAGGTTTTATTTCATTCATTGATTTCTTTACAATTATATTTGTTATGAGTAATTTTATTTTAACAAACAGTAAAATATGAGAAGTTTATTACTTGAATGGACTATGTGAATAACAAATTGAATAAATAAAATTTTAGTTAATAAGTTTATGTACGTTAAGGATTTAGTGATTTATTTTTCATTATGAGTAAATTTATTTCAACAAATTAAATTTTAGGTAATTAATTTATCATAGGTTCATGTAGTTTAGACCTTAGATATGTCCAATTAATGAGCGAATAAGAAAATATAATTGTCATACTTTGTTATAATAAACAATATTTTGGATAATAAATTTATGTGCATGTAGATTTGAATTATTTTATTTGTAATTATATTTAATATGGGTAATTTAGGTTTTATTTTCTTCATTGATTTATTTACAATTATATTTATTGTGAGTAATTTTATTTCAAAAAACAGTATTTTTTCTAATTATATTAAGTATGAGAGGTTTATTGTTTGAATAAACTACGTGGTTAATAAGTTTATGTGTGGTGATTTTATTTTTAATTTTTTTCATTATGAGTAAATTTGTTTCAAGAAATTATATTTGTAGGTATTTAATTTATCTTAGGTACATGTAGTTTAAATTATTTGAACATTTCATTTATTGATTTATTTATAATGATATTTACTATGTGTAATTTTATTTCAATAAACAGTAATATTTATAATTATATTAAATATGAGAAGTTTATTATTTGAATGGTCTATTTGAATACTATTTGATAATAGAAATGTAATTTTTTTATAATTATATATAGTGCTAGAAATTTCATTTCTATAATTAAAAAAATTTAGTTAATAAGTTTAACATAGTGTATTTTAGGATTTGGTGGTTTTATTTATATCTTTTCTCATTATGAGTAAATTTAATTCAAAAAATAGTATTGTAGATAATTAATTTATCTTAGGTACATGTAGTTTAAATTATTTGAACATTTCATTTGTTGATTTATTTATAATTATCTTTAGTATGAGTAATTTTATTTCAATAAATAGTAATATTTGTAATTATATTAAATATGAAAAGTTTATTGTATGAATGGTCTGTTTGAATACTATTTGATAATAGAAATGGAATTTTTTTTTCTAATTATATATAGTGCGAGCAATTTTATTTCTATAAATAAAAAAAAAACTTGGTTAATAAGTTTATCACAGTGTACCTAGGATTTGGTGATTTTATTTACATATTTTTTCATTATGAGTAAATTTATTTTAACAAAATAAATTTTAGGTAATTAATTTATCTTAGGTACATATAGTTTTAGACCTTAGATATTTCTAATTAATGAGTGACTAAGAAAACATAATTTTGATACTTTGTTAAAATAAATAATATTTTGGATAAAAAATGTATGTACATGTAGATTTTAATTATTTTATTTGCGATTATATTTAATATGGGTAATTTAGGTTTTACTTTATTCATTGATTTATTTGCAATTATATTTACTGTGAGTAATTTTATTTCAAGAAACAGTATTATTTCTATTTATATTAAGTATGAGAATTTTATTGTTGAATAAACTCAGTGGTTAATAAGTTTATGGTTGGTGATTCTACTTATAATTTTTTTCATTATGGGTAAATTTATTTCAAGAAACACTATTATTTCTATTTATATTAAGTATGAGAGTTTTATTGTTGAATAAACTCTGTGGTTAATAAGTTTATGCTTGGTGATTCGATTTATAACTTTTTTCATTATGAGTAAATTTATTTCAAAAAATAGTATTTTTAGGTATTTAATTTATCTTAGGTACATGTAGTTTAAATTATTAGAACATTTCATTTGTTGATTTATTTATAATTATATTTACTATGTGTAATTTTATTTCAATAAATAGTAATATCTATAATTATATCAAAAATGAAAAGTTTATTATATGAATGGTCTATTTGAATACTATTTGATCATAGAAATGTAAATTTTTTTTCTAATTATATATAGTGCGAGTAAATAAAAAAATTTAGTTAATAAGTTTATCATAGTGTACTTTAGTACTTGGTTATTTTATTTATATCTTTTTTCATCATGAGTAAATTTATTTCAACGAATTAAATTTTTGGTAATTAATTTATCTTAGGTACATGTAGTTTAGACTTCAGATATGTCTAATTAATGAGTGACTAAGAAAATATAATTTTCATACTATGTTATAGTAAACAATATTTTGGATAATAAATTTATGTGCATGTAGATTTTAATTATATTTAATATGGGTAATTTAAGTTTTATTTTATTCATTGATTTATTTTCAATTATATTTACTGTGAGTCATTTTATTTCAAGAAAAAGTATTATTTCTATTTATATTCAGTATGAGAGGTTTATTGTTTGAATAAAGTATGTGGTTAATAAGTTTATGTTTGGTGATTTTATTTATAATTTTTTTCATTATGTGTAAATTTATTTCAAAAACTAGTACTTTTAGGTATTTAATTTATCTTAGTTATATGTAGTTTAAACTAGTTGAACATTTCATTCAATGATTTATTTGCAATTATATTTACTATGAGTATTTTTATTTCAATAAATAGTATTATTTATAATTATATTAAATATGAGAAGTTTATTATTTGAATGGACTATGTGAATACTATTTGAATTAATAAAAAAAAATTAGTTAATAAGTTTATGTACGTTTAGGATTTGGTGATTTCATTTATATTTGTTTTTCATTATGAGTAAATTTATTTCAAAAAATTGTATTTATGCAATTAATTTAACTTAGGTACATGTAATTTAAATTATTTAAAATTTCATTTATTGATTTATTTATAATTATATTTACTACGAGTAATTTTATTTCAATAAACAGTAATATTTATAATTATATTAAATAAGAGAAGTTTATTATTTGAATATTATTTGATAATAGAAATGTAGTATTTTTATAATTATATATAGTGAGAGTAATATCTTTCTATAAATAGAAAAAACATGGTTAATAAGTTTATCACAGTGTACCTCGGATTTGGTGATTTTATTTTATATTTTTTTATTACGAGTAAATTTATTTTAACAAAATGAATTTTAGAAAATTAATTTATCTTAGGTACATATAGTTTTACACCTTAGATATTTCTAATTATTGAGTGACTAGGAAAACATAATTTTGATACTTTGTTAAAATAAATAATATTTTGGATAATAAATGTACGTACATGAAGATTTTATTTATTTTATTTGGTATTATATTTAATATGGGTTATTTAGGTTTTATTTCATTCATTGATTTCTTTACAATTATATTTGTTATGAGTAATTTATTTTAACAAACAGTAAAATATGAGAAGTTTATTACTTGAATGGACTATGTGAATAACAAATTGAATAAATAAAATTTTAGTTAATAAGTTTATGTACGTTAAGGATTTAGTGAATTTTTCATTATGAGTAAATTTATTTCAACAAATTAAATTTTAGGTAATTAATTTATCATAGGTTCATGTAGTTTAGACCTTAGATATGTCCAATTAATGAGCGAATAAGAAAATATAATTGTCATACTTTGTTATAATAAACAATATTTTGGATAATAAATTTATGTGCATGTAGATTTGAATTATTTTATTTGTAATATATTTAATATGGGTAATTTAGGTTTTATTTTCTTCATTGATTTATTTACAATTATATTTATTGTGAGTAATTTTATTTCAAAAAACAGTATTTTTTCTAATTATATTAAGTATGAGAGGTTTATTGTTTGAATAAACTACGTGGTTAATAAGTTTATGTGTGGTGATTTTATTTTTAATTTTTTTCATTATGAGTAAATTTGTTTCAAGAAATTATATTTGTAGGTATTTAATTTATCTTAGGTACATGTAGTTTAAATTATTTGAACATTTCATTTATTGATTTATTTATAATGATATTTACTATGTGTAATTTTATTTCAATAAACAGTAA